>QAXH01004271.1:11123-28618 GCA_004335635.1 Chloromonas sp. AAM2 | reverse complement strand
CCGGAATCGGCCAGGCGAGTCTCGAACGGCGCAGATGAACGCATGGTCAGGAGGAATGCCAGTAGAGTCCTTCCAGAGACGTTCACAGCCAGGCAAGCCAGTCACAAAGTCATCCAAACGAGTCCAAAAGTTAGCCACTGCCACCCTGCCACCGTAAACATCCGGGCGGACAGGTTGAACAACCGGCTCAGCAGCAGGTAGGCCCCAGGCCTCCTGTAAAGTCAGCTGGCGCATGCCATCACCAGATTGAATCCCGGACCGAGCAAAGTGCACATAGCCGCACGGCCAACGTTCATGGCTGCAACTGCAGCCAGACAGACAACACGCCAAACCGCCACATGCACAGCAGGACAGGGCGGGATGCACAGCCAGACATGCATGCGGTGCAGATGGATGCCTCGGGGCAGGGCAGCCACCAGTTCGTGTAGCACATCAACGCCATCTTCCTTAGGGCTGGCCGCAGCCGGCTGCACTCTCCACCCTCCCACTCCTGCCTGTGCACCCCGCAGCAGCGTCCGTCGCAGTCCGCATCTACATTGCCTTGCTCACACAGAACACTGTGCAAGCCCGCACTGCCCTGCACCAATGCTGCGTCCGCACGGCAACTGCATGCTGCCCACGAGTTCTGCCAGCCACCACACGACAGTCCCAGCAGCGTTTGTTAGCAGCCACATGGGACAAGCGGCTGAAGGAAACTGTTTGGTGCTTTCAGCCTCAGTCCAGCTACAACCTGCCGACAGCCAGCACTCTTTCTGGTCGTGCCCAGTAGCAGTGGCCGTCAGGGACCAGCTTCAGGCCTGCCTTAGGTTCAGCCCGTCCCAAGCCTCGCCGGGGCTGCTAGGTGCTGCGCCTGCTGGTGTTCTGCCTCCCGTGTGGCCTCTCGTCTGCTCGATGCCATGAACTACGGCAGGCGCTATCTCTGACTTCGTCACGCGTGTCAGCAATGCGGCCGCCGCACGCTTCTGGGACAACCTAGCGAAGTTCGTGACTGCCCATGCCAGCAGCCCGCCTGCAGCCTGGCGAGCCTTGGGCCAGGACCATTGCTTGCTTTGCCTGCGAGATGGGCGTCTGGTTCTTCGTCAGCCTGACCCTGCAGCCTAGATGCCAGGCCCTGCTCTTCAGCCCCTGTTGCAGTTTGGCTGTCCCAGACCTTTGACGTTCCGCCCTGTTGCAGCCTGGCTGCCTCTTCCTAGACGTGACCGACTATGCTTCCCTTTCCCTTTCCCTGGTCTTTGACCTTAGGCAGCTCCATCCTCTTTTGCCTTCAGTTGACCTGCCTTGCCTGCGTTCGTTTTGCTTTCTTGCTCAGGGTAGGCCAGGGCGGTGCCCATCCCGTTCCGTGTCCTCTGACGGCTTCCCTGATGTAAATACATATACATATACACATATACTGTTGACCTGGATGTTGACCAAGAGGACCTTGTCCAGGGACACAAGACGCACTGATGGGCACATCAGGCAGCGGGAAGCGCATGGTTGTTTGATGACACCTCACTGGACACCGCACGAAATCACTGGGATCACTGACGGCAAATAGCACGAGTATTTTATTTCAAGTGATGACTCTTGCTGGGCGACCCCCGACACGTTTAGAATCCATATCAAGCAAGGGCGCAGTCAACGCACGCACGCACGCACACTGCAGGGACATCAAGCCACACACGTCAGTGCCTCCTGTTGGTATGAATCACACCACTGTCAGCACGACGCACAACGTCAGTATGCACACTTCGTTGCCACAGTAGGTGCATCAAGCGGTGGCATCCGCTGCTAAGTGATGTGCTTGTCATAAGTAACATCAATAAAACGTCGTGGTATTGTAAACAAGGTAGCCGCCCGCCTCACGGTTGCGCGCCCAGCACTCGCGGTCACCCTGCAAGACGACACAACAAACAGGCAGAGAACACAACAACGGTTGTGGCAAACAGTAAGATAACAACGACTGGATAGACTGTTCATGCAAGCGGCAAACAGCTGTCAACGTCAAATTGCACATCAAATTGCTGCGAGAATTTAGGGTTGCCAACAGAGGTGACTAACATCATACTTGAGCTGAGTTTCTCATGTCTGTGAGTGCTACGTCCAGCTTTGGTACCCCTTAACCACAACCGAATGGGCTTTCCATATCACTTCACGCGCTCGACTCCGTAACTGGACAACGCACACTTGCTGACAAGATGTGAGTTAACTAACAGACGATTTTCCATACCCAGATCGTGCTTGAGCTGCGTATCACATTGGCCCGAGTATTTTATTGGCCCCTTGCCTTCTTGCCTCCCCCGTGGTTTTAATATCTGCCCACCCTTGCAGCATACATCCAAGTCCCACCTCCTTGCAGACTTGGCAAGCCTTGCACGCCGCCCGACAGGCGGTCATCATGAACACTGGGTTCTGCTTGCACTCGCCACTGGCGGCCCAGTCAGAGCACCTAAGCAGCGCAACAACGTTGTGAAAAACCGCAGGCTTTGCATCCGGACTGCTTGTACCACAAAGCGCAGCATCAACTCGGTGTCACAACAGCAGCTGGTGAAAACAGTGTCGCCAGGTAGTTGAGTCGCTGCAGGGCCGTTGTTTTCTTACATTCTTTAGCAGGAATTCCAAACCTAGACCCTCATTGTGCAGCATCACATACCACCTAAGCCTTGCAGCCCATCTCACTTTGCATCGTTGTCCCTGCATAGCCCCGGGTCTTGCGGGGGTGGGTCCTTGGGCGCGGCGAAGGACCGCGGCCGGAAGGGCTGGCTGTGAACCCACTGCACACGGGACAAGACACAGGCAGCCAGGGCTGATGACATTGGCAATGGCGTGAGGGTCACTAGGGTGCGGAGCACTTGAATAGAACACTAGATTTCGCTCTACTAGATTCTATCAGGTTCTCATATGGTCCCTTGGCACTGTAGACACCGCACCCCAGAGGCCACGCAGCAGCAGGGTGAAAACGAAGCAATGGCACTGTAACTGACGGATAAGACACTGGACACTGGAAACGGGCGGGTGACATTGGCTATGGCTCATGAGGCCACCAGGACAATGACTGTTAGAGGACAATGACAAGCCAGGGCAGGTGACATTGCCAATGGTTGATGGAGCCAGCAGAGCAACGGCTGTCAGAGGCCAATGGGCTGTGAGCTCCGTGTATACAAGCAAAACTGTCAACCAGTTGGGTAGCAGGGTTGGGAAAAGCTGCACGGATTTTGGTAGAAATGCAGGGCCTGATAACGACAATGGTCATCGTCTGTTACCGGTCGAAGATCCTGAGATTTCGCCGTGCAGATATGTGCCCTGATCGAGAGCCAAGTTTGACACATTCAGATTTGCCCAACTTTGGCCTGCACCAGCTCTGGCCCAGCCACCCTGGCCCCACCCACCACTGTGGCTGTCCACTTGTGCCCCGCAATGACCGGGCAGCCCGCGTGCATGGATGCGGGCTCGTGCGTCCCGTCGGCCTTGAGGCTGTAGAACAGCAGCGCATCGCCCAGCTTGGGTCGGACGGCCACCCGCCCTTGGGTGCAGTCAGACATGTCGCCGGCAGCCTGCACAGCAGAAAAAGACATGGGCACAACCATGGCAATGGACATGTACGGAGGCTCAGTGAACTCAGTGCACCTGGTGACCACAAACGCTACCGACAGACGCAAACACAAAACATATGCCCCTTTCCTTGCTCCAGCCCTTCCCAGCATTCATTTGGAAGCGCCCCTTGCACGGTCCCGAGTTGCATCAAAACAGCTTCACATTGGCTTGTGACCGCCGTAGCGCTCGCAGTGGGTTGCACTTGTCAACCCCACCCTGCACCACTTGCCCCTACGTGCCCCTGCCCTTTGCAGCATTTTAATTAGTAGGTTCTGCTTGTCTTCCCAGCTACTAAACCACCACCCAGCGCCCCCCCACTCACCATCTGGACCTCCTCACTGATCCACTCTGAGCCGTCAGGGAAAGCTGTCTCTCCGCCCTCCTGCGAACAGTCCATTGACGACCCAGAAGTGACAAAAAGGTTTCACCAGCGCCTTGTCTGTCACCCGATAGTAAACAGTCGCCTCTGATTGGCCACACCCTGGCCTTGCTCCGAGAATCACGCTTTGCTGGCAATGCATATGTCAGCGGCCATTTCTGTTCCACGGTCCTGCCACTGCCACCGCCACCGCCGCCGCCGCCGCCACCGCCACTGCCACTGCCACTGCCACTGCCACTGCCACCGCCACTGCCACTGCCTGCTGCTAGCACCCGTTGCTTGGTCGCAAGTGCTTGTTCTGTGCATACCTCTGTGTCTGCCAGGTATATGAGCACCGTCGCCATGCGCGGACTGTCATCTATCAACGAGTCCATGTGTGCGCCGTACTTCTGGCCGATGCCGTACCGCAGAACCTGGACAAGGGCAGCCAGACAGCAAAAACAAAGAATCAATCAAACAGCAAACCAAAGAGAACAAGGCAGGACCGAATCAACTGCTGCCTGGTGATAGGTCTACTGAGAAAGTGTACACCTGCATGCATCAACATGAACAGTACAAGTGCTACTTCGGAGGTGACATGCACTTTTGGAGGTGAAGTGATACGCCCGAAATCAACATACGCTAGGGGCTCCTGCTAAACCATGTGGCACACAGGTCCCAAGCGTACCAGCTGTGTTCCATACCTGAATGTCTTCCTGGTGAATGCTGGGCACTCGTGTCCACTCCGCAACCCTCAACATGATACTTGTGACGGTGGAGTCCTGGAGACACACATGGACATGTGTTCACAACATCGGCATGGATGCAAAAAGACAAGAAGAACGCCCTGCTGGGTCCATGTGGTGTCGACAAAGTGACGTCCTCATTGCAAAGTTGACTGAAAAGTTGATGACGGTGTAGACGACCAAGGTGGTAGACGACAAGTCTTCTTCCATCACAACTTGTTACTGTCTAGTTCAAGTTCCACGCGCCTGCGTGCTCTTCTCAGGTTTGTATGTCATTGTTATGCGCATGCTGACCAGGCCTGCCTGCGTAAATCCAAAACCTCTGACGACCTGCTCAGAGACCCTGCCCCAGCCCTTGCGCTGAGCAAACTCACAAGCAGGCGTGGTATGAAGGTGCCATAGCTGGTCCGGTAGTTGTCCTCAACGTCGGATCCGTTTCCGCCCACAACAGTGGAGCGCTTCATCTGCATGCACCCATGTGACAACGCATGGCACATGCAGTATGGTTCAGCACACATGCAGCATGCAGGTTGGAAAGTGCAAGGAGGCTCACGGAGGCGTGCTAAAATACCCGCAACGCGATGTGTGGCATGACCATCTTAGCCTATCTACTCTTCTACATCATACCAAAGAGACTGTGTGTAGTTGCACATGCGACAAATTTTAAAACCATCAGCCCTTTGACCTGGGTCAAGCATCTAGGCGCACCCTTCTGCATGGCCTACGTTTTATGCCTTATGCTTTCGGTATGCATCATGCGTCGCAGAACGTCTCCCGTGTTTCATTTGGTATGAATAATGCGTCTCAGAACGTCTGATGCGTCTGCCGACGCTGCATGGGTTTCTGAATGTGTCTCTGCTTTTACCACCATGCTGCATGCATCTACTACCTGAGGTGCTGCCAAACTCCGCAGGTGTCTGGCCTCCTCCTCACTCAGTAGGTTGTGCCATACATAGGCCCGTGGCTGCCATGATAACTGCTGAATCCTGCAGCCCTCGTGCATGCAAGTGCATGCGTGTTGAGAGAAGGATTCCGCTAACTCGCATGCATTGGAATGGTGTGCATACGTCTAGAGTAGCTGCGTGTCAGAAGGCATGGACGCGTGCAGGGATTGTCAGGAATTCTCTGCCTGTCTGCAAGCATGCTGTGATGCGTGAGGGACAAGATTGAAACTATTCCAAAATACTAGCTGCAGTCCAGTCAGCGTGCGACGATGTCAGAGCTTGCTGTCTGACAACCAGTTGCTTCCACGCACCATGACTTTTTAATTCCCTTAACCTGCATCATGTGACATACACAGTGTGTGGGTGGGCAGGGCAGAATGCCAGGCATGGTATGAGTAGCAAGTACATAGAGAACCATGATTGCCATGATATGCATACATGATCCCAATGCTTCGTAGGCGTGAAAACAAAGCGTTGCAAACTACGGAGCATGTTTCACCATTGGCATGCGTGAACAAGCATGTCATTCATTGCTAGAGCTGGTTAGTGGGCCATGCACTGCCACGATCGGCCTTCAGTCCACATGCAAAGATGGCATTGGTAACTGTTGAAGCCTCAACACGGTGCCAGGGCAATCCATCCCAACCACCTCGTCAGCCGAGTAAGTTTCGCCCTTCCATCCGATCAGAGCTTCCTCATGATGCAAGTCTGCGGCGACACCAATGTGCAGGTCTTGCTGTTCGTCTTGAGCAGCTGAAGACGCATCCCAGAGGTGCAGGTAGCCAGGCGACATCGGGCTTACTTGATGCAGATGCCACAGCAAGTGCAGCACAAACACATAGGGCGTGCGCAAGCGCCATGCTAAGCATCGTTCTTGACGTTGGGGCCGTCTTAGCACATCGTAAAATGAAAATAGAAATACAGAAATTAGTGCGGTTACTGCACAATGTGACTGATGCTTATGATTACAATGTCACGAGACCCTTACAAATGATTCGCAATTCAGAGTCCTTGCGCACGGCGGCCGATCGCAGAAGGTGGGACGTTTCTCACCTGTCCGCTTTTTTCCGACTGGACTAAGGAATTCGACGCGGCGGGCTGCAGAAGACAACACCATGCTGCTACTGCCCGGAGCTGTGCCCACTGCAATGTGATGTAGCAGTGTGTCTCAAGCCGCGTCCCGCAGCAAACGAGGGGATGGAGCAACCTTCCAGCATGGACCCGCTGAACTCAGCTCGTACAAGCGTGCAGAGCAAGGCTAGGCGACCAAGCCGAGCTACTGGTCTGCCCAGAGGAGAGTTTCCAGCGAACAGCAGGATAAATCCTGCTCCACCTGGGTCCTCCACTGGGCGGAGCCGTATGCACCCTAATCAGGCACACAACCCAGCCCTTCTACAGACACTCAATAAACTTGAGCAGGAGTCGGAGAACCGAGCTTTTGAGCTCATCAACTTGCGAGTGCGTGCACACCGTGTTGTTACAATGTTCACATGCCCATAGACAGCGGGGTCAAACTAGCCACCCCTGGGACAATTGCACCTGCAGACATTGGTGCTGAAAGTTGAAAAGGAGCGTGAGGACGCTTTGGCTCAAGTCAAGAGGTTGAATGAGCAGAACATGGAGCTGCAAGAGGTGAGCCAAGTCCAAGCATGCAATTTCAAGTGCGCCTCTTGCCATGCTTCCGTCTACCACCTCATGCAGCCTTGACGCATGCAGTGTCCGGCCCATCTCAACCACATCCCTCAGCCAAGCCATCACACATGTGCATGTAGGAGGTGCAGCGTCTAAACGACGAGGTGGCAGAATTGCACCGTGAGCGCACCACGTGGCGGGTGGGGGAGTGGCTGGAAAACGCCAGCGGCCTGTCGCATGTGCGCGCCGCCGCCGCTGCTGCCGCCCATGCTGTGGCTGGCACGCCCACACCCGCCACCTCCACCCCGCCTCGCTCGACCATGCCTGAGGGCAGGGCCAGCTCACACCAGCTGCAGCAGGTAGGGTTGCACTTTGGACTGAATAGCATGCAGAAACTGTGTGTGGTCAGCGGACATTGAACAAGACACTGGGAGTTGTGACTGCAGCGGCTGATGAGTGTCAAGAAGCCGTTGATGCGCAGATTGCCTAACGCCGCTGGTTTGCTTACCTTCCTTGCAACTGTATGCCATTGGACTGGTATGCCAATGCAGTTGCATTAGTATCCGAGCAGTGTGTTGCCCTGGATGCCGTGCAACATCAGGTGATCTCATCCAAAACACGTGCTGGCTTTCAACGCGACGGGAGCATGGTGGCGGGGGCTCCAGGCAGCACCACGCCTTCCTACACCCAGCCATTGCCCACAGCCGGCTTGGGGGAGGCGGGGCTGAGTGCCAGGCATGCAAGCGAAGGAAACCATGCGGAAGCAAGCTCTGAATTGGAAGAATTGCGTGCAAAGGTAACTTATTGACTGGGTTGGAAGTCCGTGCTGGCCGTGCTCAATGGCAGAAAAAAAAGTTTGCCAGTTCTGGGACAATTCTTGTGTGGTGTTACTGAGTTGGTTGGTGGCGTGTTTTGACCCAGTCATGACTAGTGTTTTGTGAGACTGGCATGTGGTGAAGTGGTACCTGTTGGCAGACGATAGTGGTAACGGGTTAGCGCTTGAACACAAGAGACGCGCTTGCTGTGTAAACCAAACAAGTCTACCCACACTGCTTACATGGTGGGTCAACTCAACGAAACTGAAACCAGCTTGAAATAACTTTAACCAGCTGACGTCCTGCCAACAGCAGTGCCACAGCACCTAACACACTCAAAGCCCAGTATCATGACAATGCAACACACCATCTAGCACCACACATACATCAGCGACACACCATGGTGATCAGATGACACTGGCCCAGCCCACGCGTACACGTCAACACTGGAACCATCACAGGACCCAGTTTACACACCACAAACACACCGGTTCCAGCGTCAGTCCACAGGAATTGTCCCAGAACTGGCAAACATCTTTTTTTTTGCAATTTGTGTGTTAAACCGATGGTTTTGACGATTAGTTGCAGGGTTTAGTGGGCGTAGTCAAGTACCCTGCTAGTAGGTCTGCAAACTCGTTTGATTGGTCGGTAGGGGGGTGCCTCATAGTCAGTGCCCAGCTTTTTAACCTAAGTTTGCAACAGCTGCTCATCATGCATTGCTTCTGCGCTATATGCATCAACTATGCGCGGCAATCAACTAAGTGCAATGATGGCTTTTGCTTCTACGAAGTGCTTGTGCATAGCGCATGATTTCTTAGCAATAGCATGTGTGGTCACGTGGCTCCTATGCTTAACGACAATATCATGTTGTTCACTTGCCAGCAGCTCAAGCCTTGCAGGGCTCGGTCTGATAGAAAGCACACACATAAGCACACACGCACACACACTGAAGGGAAAGGTTGACGTGACAAAAAGAAAACACATCACGTGCGTGTAGGTCCAGCATTTGGAGACCGAGCTGGCCGTTGCTCTGTCCGCTACAGCCACACCTCCCGCTGCCACCACACCCCCTGCTGCTCACTTGCGGGTGAACATCACCAAATGCCAGACACATGCGGGATCGCTCAAAGACGTGGTGAGCGCTGAATCAAGTGCATACAAGGGAAATTAGGCGTGAGCAGTTGTGGGCAGGTGTAACCAGGTGTGGACTGGCCAGGATGCAAGGATGGCGTGCACAGTGGGTGGTCACTGAATATTGTATTTACCTGACACTTTGTCCCCGGCTCGTGCATGGGACATTGTTCGGCCGAGCACCAGGCATGATGCCTAGTACATGATGTACACCCAACAAACTCACAAACCATGTCTGCCTGGCGAACCACTTCTCTACTTGCCACACCACAATGCAGGTCATCAACCGGGATGGGAGCATTGTGCTCATCGCTGATCGGAAGCATAGCCACACAGGTGTGAAAAGGACGACTTAAGAATTGATATGTGCTCTGTACAAAGTGCGTGATGGTGAGCTAGTTAGCTAGATGGAACTAGTCTTGCCGCCCCCTGTAGCTACAGGAATATCTTATGGCAGCTAGATGGAATTAGTCTTGCCGCCCCCTGTAGCTACAGGAATATCTTATGGCAGATCAACTTTGCGTCCGCACATCACATCACGTTTCGCTTTATGGTAAACTGCCCCTAGGATTCCACATGCGATAGCCTTGCGGAAGGTACGTCACCTCGCCACATCACAGCACGTGGCACTGCGTACAACATGTGACAGCATTCCCAAAGATACTAGGCATTGCAAGGGACCATTCTTGCCACCCGGGGCTCATCAACCTTCGCGTTCGCACATCGCAGCACGCTGAATGCGACGCATGTAAGCGCACTCAAAAGATACCGGGCACTGTAAACCAACTGCCTCCTGAAGCCAAGTGTCAACCGGAGGCGCCCTCACAGTCTCCCACTGCAAAACACACGCGGTACAACCGTGAGTCACACAAGCATTGTCCCAGAACTGGCAAACTTCGTTTTTGCAGGCTCCCACACACACGGACGATTGTCAGAATTCGGCAAGGACAGCACAACTGTAGCAGGCGCAGGCACAGGGGTTGCGGCACAAGCCGCCCCATCGCACCAACACCGGTCTCTCACTTGCGATGAATTGATCCATCGACAGCAGAGCAGCAAAAGCGCTGCACCACCTGCGCCAGACACTGTTCCCGAGCTACAGGATGCGCTAGCTAAGCTAACAGCGGACAGAGAGGAACAATCAGCGCTGCGGCAAGTGGAAGTTCAGCACCTGCGGTACACCTACGAGCAGCAGCTGCAGGAGAGAGACCAGACAATTGAATCGCTTCGTGAACAGTTGCAAGATGCTGGAAGGCGTGCCGAGCACATTGAGTCGCTCATGGCGGGAGAAGGGTTTGCTGCAGCGGTTGAGCGGCCTGGCAGTGCATGCTCCCAGTCGCAAGGCATGGCCAGCATTCGTTCAGGCATCTCTGTCTTGCCTCATCCGCCCGGCTTGGCTCAAGGAATGTCGGGCACGTCGCCACGTGTGACGGAGCTGGCTGTGCGGACGTCTCGCACAAGCGCGGGGGGGTTGGCATCTAGTGGCGGAATGTCGAAGGCAGTGGCGTGTGGCGCATGTGCCTCCGTGACTGCACAGCACGTCTTGTTACAGGTGAGCTCAATCCATGGCCATTTCTGACTAGCGTTGATGTTGACTGTCCCTGTAAATCTATTTACATGTGGACTTGCTTTATTGCTGCTTCTATGTGGACCTGCCGAATGCCAGCAACCGGCCAGGCAGGCAAGTGTGTTTCCTTGCTTGTTTTCTGACTGGGTCAGTCTGTACACACTGGCCAAGCAGCAGGCCGGTGTATTGCATTGAAGTACAAGTATGGCGGTGCGCCCGCAAGAACACAACCTCGAATTGTTGTCTGTTCATGTTCAGGGTGCTGCTGAATCTTTGCGTCAGCAGCTGGCAGAAGCTCAAGAGCAGGGCAAGGCTGCCACACGCACCACCGCTGATTTAGCCGCCCAGCTGGCGGGAGCGCAAGCGCAGCTGGCAGACGCGCAGATGCAAGCGCAGGCGGCCACGCGATCGGCAGCTGACTTAGCCGAGCAGCTTGCAAAGCTCAGCAAGGACGGCAGCAAGCCAGAGACTGGTGCATGCAGCATTGGTGTAAGGGCGTCGTCTAGTCAGTTGCCTGAGGTGGTGGTGCAGAGCTTGAGAATGGAAATAGCACAGGTGCGCCTACAGGTGCAGCTACTGTGGAACAATTGGTGTTGTCGCTTGAGCGCTTACATCAGCGCTGGTACCTGCAGGTTGTTTGTGGTTGCACATGCCAAAGTCAAATGCATGCTGGGGTATGCATGCTTGAAAGTCCGCCTCACGAACACAACGTATGTTGATGGATCGAATCGTAACTCTGCATGCCCTTGCATTCCGTTGCCGCAGGTGTCTGCCAACCTGCAAGAAAACCAGGCTGAGCTGTCGCAAGCACGCGCGGAAGCGCAGCATGCTCGCTTGGAGCTGGACCTGGCTGGAGAGCGTGTGAGCACCTCAGCGGCATTGGCGCAGGAAGCACAGTCAGGTCTGCAGGCAGCACAGGCAGAGTCAGCACGTGTGCAGGTGGACCTGACAGTCGCTCAGGTAGGGCTGAGATAAATTGCTAGACAGAATGGAAGTACCGTTGGTTTTGTGGTGTGTGACCGCATTTGACTGGGTTTGAACCGATTCAGCTCACGGATTACTTGCTAGACAGAACGGATGCTGTTGGTTTTATAATCGTCTATTCCATGGAGACGAGCAAAATGTGACGGAGTGTCACATGTGAACTTGGTGTAGAGTCTTTTACTGTCATGGAATTTGCAGTGGGAAGACATGTCACCTGTGTTGCTCAGGCGTAACGGTTTTTTCGTCTCAGCTTTTGACTACCCTTGCACAAGCCCTAATCAAGCCCTGTGATCACCCTTGTGCAAGCCCATGATCGCCTGTTTTTGCCTTCAGGCACAGGTGTTACAACCTGAATCACTGTGTTCTTTGGCTGCAGGACGCATTGTCAGCGTCCCAGCAGGAGTTGAAGCAAACGCACGACGGCCTCACACAAGCGCGATCCGATGCATCACAGCTACGGTCCGACCTCACTCAAGTTCGATCAGATCTCACACTTGTGCGATCAGATCTTGAGGAAGCACGTGCTGAGTCAGCGCGGCTACGCGCAGAGCAACAACCCAACGCCGACCAGCTAGCCGCAGCCAAGCAGCACGCCACGGAGATGCAAACATCACTAGCAGCTGCACAAAAGCTGCTTTCAGATCGGGACCAGCAGTTGAGCGAGCTACAGCAGCAGCTGATTGCTGCCCAGAAAGTTTCTATTGACGCCCAAAGGGAGGTCGCGGATGCCCAAGGTCAGCTCAAGGAGGTGCAAGGGCAGTTGAGAGAGGCGCAGGCACAGCTGTCACCCATGCAGTCGCAGCTGGCAGAAGCCCAGGAACAGTTGGTAGAGGCCCAGGGGCAGCTTGAAGAACGGCAGCTGCAGCAGGCACAGGCTGTTGTAGAGCTGCAGCTGGTGGAAGCACCACAGCAGCAACCATCAACTGAACTGGAACAGCAGCCACCTGACTGTTCACCAGCTTCAGTAGATGGAGACCTCCAGGCAGCACACGCGACTAGCCTACAGGCACGAGAGCTAGTCAAGATGGAGCAGCAGATTGCAGACACACAGGCACAGCTGGCTGCGGCGCAGGGCTTGCAGGCAGCGGCAGAGAGCCATCTGGAAGCTGCTAGGACGCACCTGGCTGAGCAGCAAGGCCAGTCAGCTGCTGCACAGGCTCAGCTGATCCAGCAGCAGGTGCAGCTGGCCAAACTGCAAGATCAGCTGGCTGTTGCTGAACTGCAGCTGCAAGAGAAGCAGGCGCAAGTAGCTGCTTGCCAACTGCAGCTATCTGCAGCAGACACTGAATTGGAGGGATGCAAGCACCAGCTGGCTGAACAGTCAGCTCAAGCCAGCACCCAGCACGCCAGCATGGCTGACCTCCAGCAGCAGCTGTCAGCCAGCCAGCAGCAGCTGGCTGAATCTGACTGGCAGTACAGCCAGTTGTACGGCTACTTCTCAGAGGTGGCTGGGCTGGCTGGAGCCGGTTGCGCTAGCAGTCGGCAGCACCGGGCGGCAGCAGCTGCTGCCCAGCTGCAGCTGCAGCAGGCCTTGGAAGAGCTGGAGGTGGCCAGGCAGGCGCACCTGGCGCTGGAGGAGCAGCTGGAGCAGGCCAGAGCTGACAAGGACAGGTGAGGCAATCGACAGGCGCGACCGGGATTTTATACGAAAGCAACCAGGTCGGAATGAGCACGGGAACTGGTGCTCTAATGCTTGGGCGGCATGGCTGCGAATGGCGTGGTCTGCCGACATGAAATAGTCTACATTTTTAGCGGGGAGACTCAAAACAAATGCTCAAGGCTGCCAGTGTACGCTTTGGTGTGGCATAGGTTATGGCTATCTGGTCCGGTGTGAACAGGCATCATGTGATTATAATCAGGTGATTATGTGATCACGAGCTGAAAGATTCACCGTGCCGCTGTGGGTCACAGCCAACAAGCTTCAAGCCAGCTTCACAAACTTTCCTGGCTGGAAGAGTTGTTGATGTTCACAGGCAAGGACATGTGCAGCCCTGAAGCATGAAGCAGTCATGGGATCAACTTATACGTTCTTGATCACATGTTATGGTTGGTTTCCGTCCACAGAGCGGCTGCTGAGGCATCAGCGCTCATCATCCAGCTGGAGTCCCAGGCTGCAGCAGCCGTGGATCAGGCGGCCACAGCCACAGCTGCACTGGCGGCGCTGACAGAGGCCAACCAAGCCGCTGCTGAAGCAGCAGCTGCGGCAGCACAGGCACTGGCAGCAGGACCAGCCTCTAGGAGTTCTGAAGGGACTCTTGAAGCAAGCGCAGGTCGACAACTGTCTGTGGGCAAAGCAGCTGTTCAGGCGGCTGGGGCACCAGCTGCTGCTGGGCAGCCGGAGCTGGAGCCGCTGAATCAGATGCAAGCTGCAGTTCAGGCCATGCAGCAGCCTTACCTGGTTGGAGAACACAGGCAAGCGGATGGGCCAGCTGGTGTGGCTGGGCAACCGGAGCTGGAGCAGCTGAAGCAGGTGCAGGCTGCGGTACAGGCAGTGCAGCAGCAGTTCATTGCTGCACAGGTCCACGTCAGCGAGCTAGAAGAAAGCAACAAGTTACTGACTCAACAGCTAGAGCAGGCACAGTCAGCACTGGACGTGGCTGATAGGCGTGCGGACTCCGAGCAGACACAAGCCAAGAGCTTGACTAGGCAAGTCTCCGTGCTTACCTCCCAGGTCAAGCAGCTAACCGCAGCGGAGGTCGTGCGGCAAACAGCCCTTGCTGCGAGCCAAAAGGCACAACAGGAGGTGGATTTGAGTCGGATGGAGGCAGCGGAGCTGAGGGGCAGAACGACAAAGATGCAAGCATTGATTCGCGAGATGGCCAGTCAAATGCAGTCGTTGCAAGTGCAGCTGAAGCTCCAAGGCTCACTGGCGGCTAAGTTGCAAGCGGAGTTGGGTGAATTGCAGTTGGACACGGCGACAGCCAGGCGGGAGGCAGGGTTGGCGGCGGCGGTAGCGGCACAGCGTGTGAAAGCGGCGCAAGGGGAGGTGGCGGAGGCGTGGGCTGAAGGACGCAGGTGTGTGGGCAGAGTGAGCAGTCATGTGGTGGCCTCATGCACTGATTGTTGGGTCGACCTTGAACGATTACAAGGGTGTGGCTGCGTCCAGCAATGGGCTTGTATGACCACAGCGGTGTCTTGATTGAACAAGCAGTGCAGACATAGAAGGCGCTTACAACACAATGGTGTTGTTTTTGAAAAGGCCGGTTTACAATGGCCACGTCCACTGGCTTGCGGACACTGCTGTTCTGACTGCCTTAGTGCACAGTGCTCATGAATACATGTTTTTCTTTTGCTCGCAGGTGGCAGGAAGCGTATGATGGTCTGCTGAAGGACGGCATCGCACCGCCACCTCCGCGCCCTCAGACGCCCGGCTCGGCCCGAGCGCGCAGCGGCAGCCTGTCAGCACGAGGCCCTTCTCCGGGATTCGACCGGGAGAGACTGGTGTCTGCCGGCCGCATGCGGCCATCAATGGCAGGCGCGCTCAAGTCTTCCTCTGGTGCTGCTGGGGTGCTGTTGCCCGCATCACCAAGTGCAGCGGTGTCTGATTCATCGCTTACCTCCGTGTCTGCGGCTAAAGCGCTTGAGGGGTGGGTGGGTGCAGGCTCAGGCTTGCAGCCTGGCTCAAACGCAACTGGCGGCAAGGCTCCGGTGCTGCTTGCCTGGCCCTCTCCCATGTCTTCTGGAAGCTCTACTGCTATGCCTAGCAGTGCTGCTGGTGGCAACAGCGCTGGGGCACTGAGCCCTGCTTCGCTTCAAGTGTTTGATGGTCCAACTAGACAGGAGGCGCAAGCTCTGTACCGGCGTCTACGGAACGTCGCCTCGCTCTACCAGCTGCAGTTGGGCCCGTCACTATCAGCTAAGCAGCGCAGCCATGCAAGCACGGGCAATGCCATTCCGCTGCAGCTCTGGAGCGCTTTGAGCGCTGTCTTGTCCGCGTTGGAAATAGGCGCACCGGCCCTTGCGAGCCCCCAGGCTCGAGCGCTGACAGGCAGCGATCCACCCGTGTCCCGGCCAGCACTGCCAGCACCTGCACATGCAGGCTCCCTTGGCCCGGCACCCCACCAAGCCGGTGCACAAGCGAGTGCAGGGGCAGGAGGGGTGCAGAAGATTCCCACTCGTCCCGCCTCCCCGCCCTCTCCACCCCGGCTGCAAACCCCACCCTCACAACCCACATCCTACAGCCATCTCATCTCCCGACGGGGTCCCGGAAAACCTGGCTCCGCACCCCAGGGAATTGGGAAGGCCAGTGCGGTTGCACCACCCCTGTCCCCGCCGGTCGGCGGCGCGACTGCTGCTGTTGCGCCTCACCAGCACGCCCTGCAGCAGCTGCCGCCCCATGTGCAGGCAGGGTCACTGAGCGAGCTGTTGGCTGAGCCCAGTGCAGTGTCAGCCAGCCGGGCAGCAGGTGGCAAACTACCAGTCAGCATCCGCATGTGAAGTGGGCGGACAAGTCAACACGAACGGAACGGTCATGGGCTGCAGCTGCGAGCCGCACTGCTGGTTGTCAGAGCAATGCTGTTAAGTTTTTGTGCATGATCAGCCGAAGGCTGCAGTGATCGCCGTGAAGTGTTTAAACCACTGAAAGATGTGGTGGCAGGAAGCGGTACATGTAGAATTCGATGCCCTTGTATAAGTTCTAACGGACACCACGAAGCACACGTTGTCGGGTTCAAGTTGTTTATAGCGTCAGAAAATACTCTCTTACATGTCCCAGAAATGTTGTTGAATGGCTACGTCGCAAGTCGCTGTGTGTCCATACGTGCTCCAGTCACGTGTTACTTACTTGCTTTTCGTGACCATCTGAGGTATGCAAGGGCACTTGCTGCGGGAGGCGATCTAATGATCAATCAATTGAACAGAAAATAGGACAAGAAACTCAAGTAGCCATCCAATACCATGTGCGATGCATCTCTCCATTCCATCTGATGCCATCTGATGGCACTATTTTTCAACAATCTGCCTTTACGTGGCTCTCTCTTGCTGGACAACTACACCAGTGCTATGCATTGAGCACCTTGATCTGACACTGGGACGATTGAAGTTAGGACATGTCACTGTAGACTAGGATCTGAACAGCATTTGCGATTGAAAGCAGCCGTATGAACAAACACGGTGCCTTGAATAGTTATGGCTGCCCTGGTCGCACTTAGAGCGTTGTTGTCTTGTTTTCTGTGCGTTTCAAGTTGGGCTGCTGCCGGATAAACCTTTTTCATTGCTACTTAACAGAGTTGTGCTCAGTTCATAGCAACATGCGCATTGGTGCAAGGGAAATCGGAACTAAGAACGAGCCATCAACGGACCATATTAGCCAGTATTGTGGTGCCTCGACAGCAGGAACCAACGCTCAGCCTGACCTTCCTAGGACTACATGCCGCATGATAGCAGCGTAAAAAGATGCATTACCTTTTTCACAAGAGGGGATGGACTCCAACTCGTCCAACCTACTAGTGAAGGGGATTGCAACATACCGCGATACTTATGGTGGTGGTCACCCCTCAAGGTGCTATCCTGACCGCAAACCTCGTAAGACCCTACAAAACGTTGAAATTGAACACCCATCTCGGCATCGCAGCTCCCTGCTTACAAGCCCAAGGAGTTGTGACGATGGGCTTTCCGTCACGTGCAAGTGTGCAAAATCTGACAGCAAAATCTGTCCGCTCTTGTATATGTTGGTGCGACTCCGCCTTAGGACCCGAGCCAGCTTCTGCACAGCTTCCCAAGCGCGTCGCCGTCACTCGTTTCAAA
>QAXH01004264.1:603-31363 GCA_004335635.1 Chloromonas sp. AAM2 | reverse complement strand
CTAAGCGCCAAACAGTTTCCTTCAGCCGGTTGTCGCAAGGGAGACGCCACGTGGCTGCTAAACTAACTGGCCTTGAATGCTGCCTCTAGTTCCGCCCTGTTGAGGTTGTGTTGTGTTGTTTTCTCAACTTTCAGCACACAGTGCCGGAGGTGAGCTCTCGATTGAGCTCTCGGATACCGAGGACGGTGCGGTGCATGAGATTGACGGTTGCGGTGCATCAGATGTGCAAGGAAAGATCGACGTTGAGGCAAAACACGTGAGTCGTAGATGTATAACAGACAGGTGGCGCCACATCAGCTCTGTTCCACTGTCTTCCTTTACAGATATGCCTGCGTTCACGTGTGAAGATTCCATGGCTTGTGGAGCCCGCCCAAGTACCTCAAGAGTTGCAAGTGCTTGTAAACATGCGTGTTGGCACGTAAGCCATGAGTGCAAGGGCCTGATGCGCTTGATCATCAGACGATGCATCACAGCCGGGCCGTAAGCACCAAACTTCAAGTGCCTCCTCAGGCACAGCATGTGTACACCACCACATAGCATATTTGAAAGGTGCTGGCTCAGTCACACGTCTTGCGCAGCTGAGCACAGGCCTAATTAGACACAGGCAATCAGACCAACACAGCCTTGAATGCTGCCTCTAGTTCCGCCCTGTTGAGGTTCTTGCCGATGAACACAAGCTTGTTGATGCGCTCCTCATCCGGACCCCAGGGCCGACCAACGCCGTCCTTGCTGCGGGCAGAAACACATGGGAGGCACACATGCTCACCTCACAACCTTACTCTGCCTGCTTCAGAGGCACACAGAGGGAGCTTCCTTCGCCAGGCAAGGGTGGCAAGAAATGAGCAGGCAGCCTTATGTTTCCAAATTCTGAAGGCTGAGCATGATACAGTTGTTGGGTTTGTACAGTACGGCCAGTTCCATGCCATATGCGTGCATGACATGGGATATTAGCTGCTTGTAGGGCACACATTGCCAAGCATGTGTTGAAGGATGCATACCAGGGCACCCACCTGCTGCTGAACTGGAGAAGCATGTGGACGCCCTGAAACACGTGCCTGCAAAGCAATGGCGAGCAATACCCAAAGCTCGTTAGCCGACTGCAAAGCGAGCTCAGCGCGGCGTAGCAGCAACTGCGTTTTGGTCTCACGTCTATCACCGAGGATGAGTTCCATGAGCTGTTCCAAGAATGCGGCGGAGCATGTACCGATAAGCAACTGCTCAAAATTTGCAACGCGCATCTGACGATGGTGATGGTGAACCACGGTCGCAAGAACATGGCGATGCTTCTCTTACTTGTGGGACGAGCCCTTGATTGCCAGGATGCCCTTGGACCGGTACAGGTCCGGTCCCTTCTCCTGCAGCAGCTTCGACAGCCAGCCGTTCAGTTTCTCCTGATCCACTTCCCCGGTGCACTGGATCCCAACGCTTGTAACACGGTCATCGTGCACGTGATCATGCACATGGCCATGTGCATGGTCATGGTGGTGATGATGGTGGCCATCTCCATGTGCATGCTCGGGGTGCTTGCAGTCGGTTTCCTTGCATTCTGCATCGTGCTTGTGGTCGTGATCGTGCTTGTGATCGTGACCATGGTCGTGGTGGTGATGGTGGTCATGGGCGTGGGGCTTGGGTACTTCTGATTCACCCTGCAAGCAAGCAGGAGGGTTTAGTGCTTCAGAGAGCAGCAGAGGCCGCAGACAGCTGAGGGTGCTGCTGGCCGTGACAGCAGCCTTTGAAACTGTGGGCTTTGCACCCGCTGGCACTGACTACTGCACGTTGTTGCTTTTTGTTCCTCTGCTTTTTCTGACCCCTCCCCTGTATCTTGGTACCCGGATCGTACTGGATCAGGTCTACATACAGCAGTTCTGTGTATGACCTGGTCCACCAGTGACCATGATGACCGCTTCTCTACACCTCTGCACCTGTGCGTCTCATGCCACTGCCACTGCCACTGCCACTGCCACTGCCGCACGACGTCGCAATTCACCTCTGCACCTTTTGTCAGTGCCACTGCCCCCTGCTCTGCTTCATCACTAACTGAACACTACTGTGTTGTGCTGGCTGAGCGTTGCCCATTGGCTCACCAGGAACCTTGGGTCCGCCTCCATGAGCCTATCCAGGGAGAAGGCGCTCACACCCAGCAGCTGGGCCAGGTCAACCCTGTGCACAGGCCACACAAATACACATACGTGAAAGGGCAGGCGGACATCAAGGCGTACAGCTCTGTTCGCTCTGTGCAGAACTCTGTGCATGTGCAACGCCAGGAGCTGCTACAGAGCTCGCCACAGAGATGGCCACGACAATAACGAGCCGCTAGAGCTTGCGACAGAGAGGGCCGCAACAACAGCAAGCCACACAAGCTGCAACAACAGCAAGCCTGCGACCCCTGTTTGTTTGCTGCGCACTTGTGAAATCTGTTTGTTCTATCCTGTAACGCAGAACAGCCCTCTCGATGCAAAACCGACACACAGAGGTGACGAGGCCGGTGGACTTGCAGCTGTGTTGGATGCTATGTGCAGCACATGGACTGCTGAGGTCAGCTCTATGCAGTTGCTAGCAGTGTCCGGCCGCGCTGCAGCCAAGGTTTCTACGGATAGATTTTGTTCCACGGGAAGGTGTTGTTCAAGGGCATGGTAGAAGATGTGTGGTTCACAGCCTGCTCTAAGCCGCAATGCTGCACATGAATCCTTTCCACGTTTCTGTGCATTCCACTCTCCCTGCCTGCCCCGGTCACCCACTGGCTGTTCTGGCACTCGATGATCTGTGCGCTGCGGTTGATCTTGTGCAGGCGCTGCGCCAGGGCGGCCAGGGCAGGAGCCTCCACCAGATCAATCTTGTTCAGCAGCAGCTTGTCGGCAAAGGCGATCTGTTGGACTGCGCACGCATAACACACAGGGGGACACACTGTGCACGAGAATACATACAGCACGAGAATACATACTAGCAAAGTTAGCAGAGTAGCAAAAATCAGATTAGTTCAGGGTGCCCCTGCCCCTGCTACCTCATTGATCTTCCCCACTTGGCTGTCCTTTTTGTCGCTGTTTACATGGTCTTCCACCCCTGTTGGCATTGACATCTGCCTCATGTCTTCCCACCTGCCTCGTTGACCACCCCCTGTGGCTTCTCCTCGTCCAGGTGCTGCTCTACGTGCCTGGCGTCCACCACAGTGATCACGGCGTCGAGCACACACGCATCCTGAAAGCAACAGGAGGAATGCCACTGATTCTTATCTCAATATTTGCACGGGTACATACCGGATTGCACATGTCAAGTGTTAGATGCACAGCCAAAGTATCAACATGCATGGCAAGGTGTGAAACTTTGCTGACCTGTCCTACCAAACCACACACAAGTCAGTATGCTTGACAAACGTGCAGCTCATATGGACCATGCACTCAACCTTAATGCAGCCAACTGCTCAGTACTCAAGATCTGGTGTGCTCTGTGTTCACTTCAAGCGTCCAAGAGCTTCTGTGTCTGCTGCTAACCATGTCAAGTGTCGAATATGTTCTGCGTCCATTCCAGGCCCCCCAAAAGCTTATGTATGTTGCTAACCCATGCAGCCGCTCGCACCTTGACTTCATCATCCACAAAGAACGTCTGAATGACCGGCCCTGGGTTGGCCAGCCCCGTTGTCTCGATGATAATGGCGTCCAGCTTGTTGCGCCGCTTGAGCAGCTTGCCCAGAATGCGAATCAGGTCACCGCGCACCGTGCAGCAAATGCATCCATTGTTCATCTCGAGAATCTGCAGTCAATGGCGCAGGCGATGAAACACGGCAACAGAATGACTGCAAGGGGTTTTTTGTATGTGAGCCAAATGAAGGGCCGTCATTGTGTGAATGAGCATGAACTGCACCCATGAACTGCAGGTTACTGGGTGCTTGCCTGGGTATGGGTTGCATGCAGACACCGGAGGAAGGCGATGCCCTTGTGGGCAAGCTGACTAAGAGCATAACTGGCCTATCAAATCTCCCACCTCCTCCCGGCTCTCCATAACTAGCGCATCATCAATCCCAACCTCGCCTGCAAGCACCATGGTCGGGCATCTTTTACGCAGGTAGCCGTACGGTTGTGCGTGAAAAGCTCAAGGTACAAAGCTGTGCTACCCAGGCCGTGTGTGAGGCATTCCTGTCTGTGTAAACACGCTGAGATACTCTGCAGCGCCAACTAGCAACCTAGCTGTCCCATCATAAGAGCCTCTTTTTCGTTGCATGTTGGCGGGCCAAGCTGGGAATTTGGATCAACGACGTAGCCATGGAATCCCTGCCACTCACCAAACTCGTTCTCAATCACAGCAACGCGCAGGTTGACCTTGTTTGTTAGAATATGATTGACCAATGTCTGCAAGGCAGGCGCAGGGACAACTGCACCTTCTAACAAGCACTGCCGGATGTGGCATCAACATGGCACACGCATGATCCTAAGGCTCTAGAAAGAAGGCACACGCATGATCCTAAGGCTTTGCTGACGTAAAGCTCACCGTCTTTCCCGCTCCAAGAAAGCCAGTGATTACTGCAAAGCAGACAAAAGACACCCACAGCCATCGTTTGAAACGGCGTACGTTATCTTGGATGAGGAACATGATTGCAGCATCCACAAGCACAAGCACACTTGAGCAGCTAGCACAACCACACCAAGATCAGCAGGCAACTAGGCTGCCGAGATGACAACAGCCAGCAGCAACAGATCATCAGGTCTGACCTGTCACGGGTAATTTCTTGGTCTCGGATGCGTCCATGGTGAGCGCGAGATCGGCACAAAGTGTGCCAGGATGGACCAGGGTTTTCTCGCTTTTACGTGTGGATTGGAGGCAAGAAAATATGATTTTGAAGACCTGTAGGCCGAACTGTACAAGACCCCAGAAAGCCGAGAAGCAAACTTGTTGCAAACCCGGCTTTGTGAAACGTGTTTGTACGACATCTCGAAAAATCTGCCTCGAACTCGTCGTCGCCATGTTGCTGCACGTCCATGCCTGTAACATGGTTTGCCACTGTATTCGAGTAATCTGGCAGTAGCAGACCGGCATCGCTTTACTGATGTAGGCTCATGGGCCAAGAGCCAGATGACTGTGCCCTGCCCAACATTCGCAGTAGCGGCAGGCTGGGCGGACCGACACAGTCGGTGAAAGTCAGAAAGGGCGCAAACGGTCTTCCAGTCGGCCTACTTGCAAAGAAGCCGACTATCAATCAAAGACAAATCAGCAGAAAGTCCACTAACTTCTACTCTGACAATGACTTCGACTTAGGCTCAGAAGATGACCTGAAGCACCATGCCCATCTGGTGAGTGGGTGGGCATGCTGGATATTCGTTGCATGCACATACCGTCTTTTGAGGCAGTGCTCACATGCTGGGTTGCATCAAAGTTTCTGTATGAAGCTGCCATGGTAGCACTAGGCTCAACTGCAAAGCACATGCTGCTGCCAAATGCATGTACAGCCGCCCGCTCTACCCACACCCAAACCCTTCAATCGAGCAGATGTGGCAGTCATCCAGGATGCAAGGAGACGGCTCGCTATCTCGGCTGACTCAGCCATGCTGGGCACTTACAGGGTGAGCTCCTCTCTGCAGCACTGCAGCACGTTCATGTGTTGGTGGCATGCCAGCAATGATGCTACCTACAGGCACATGCACACGCCCATGACGTTGGGGTGAGATGGCTGTGCGGACGTCTGTCTGGGAGGTTGGGGCCTACGCTGAACACTGGCAGATTCAGGCGCCTGATGTACTTGCCCAACAAGTAAAGTACAACTACTAATCCGTCAATGCCTAACTCACAACCGTTGGCTACCGTGGTGCTCCGACCTGGTTTTATGGTGCTGTGGTGCTCCGACCTTAGCACCCATACGGAATCATGTCTTTTGCCTTTTACAGGGCATGGCCACCTCTGGGAACAAGAAGAGTACATCAGGAGCGCTCAGCAGCGATCAGTTCCATCACTCGCGTTCTGTCAAGGGCTTCCTCAACTTCATGGTAGAGCTAGCCAACAGCACGCTGGGTTGCTTGTCCTGGTTGTTGCCCTGCCTCATGCCCTGGTCACCATCTGAAAAAACGGCAAACCGTCCTCGGGCAGAAAGGGCTGGATGTCGTGGGCAATGTCCTGATTGTGGCACATGCCACAGAGGCAGTAAGCAGGGTGCCCGGCAAAATCATGAGCTAACAGCAGTGGTGGAGGCAGTAAGCAAAGACATGTTGCAGGATGCCTGACAGAGTGTGAAACTTGCCTCACAGCCACATCTTACAGGCACGGGTAGTCTACTGCTGATTCTCATGGAACTGCAACGATGAGACAGCCCTGCGGCATGCTCATGCCCATGACAACAACACGTGCTAGCTTGGCATAAGCTTAGGCATACGCTTAAACATAAGCTTAGGCATAAGCTTGGTGTTCTCTCAGATAAACAGCCGTTAGTTGTACCGCAAGTTAGTTGTACCGGAAGGTGTGTAGCAGGGCATGCACTGGTTGCGTGCTATGCCTGGAAGGCAGGGTAGCAGCTGTAGCCATGTAGGTGGTGGTGGTGGAAGCTTGTGAGTTCCCATGCCATGATTCAGAACTGAATGTCGCTTGTTGTCCCACGCCTGCAGCATGGTGATGAGGATGGCCATGACGACCCAGAGTGGGAGGTGGAGGCGACTAGCGGACCGTCCGTCACCGCACGGGGTAAGGGGGAAAAGGGATGGTGGAAACAACCAAAACTGGGGCATGTGGTACGTGTACAGCAGCAACAGAATTGCATGCCTCCCTGCATCGCTTTGCGGTGGCTGCAAATAATTGGCTTGCAACACTGCAGCATGCGCACTTGCGTTCTGCTCTTTGTTTGCACCAGGGCCAAGCGTATGCTTCTCGTTTTGCAGAGCTTGGCAGAATTGGGTTTGGTAGGTTGCTAGACTTGTCTGCTAACATTCCTTACAGAGCATGCCATTCCTATTGGAATGCACAGCCTATCAGTCGAGCTGGAAAACAGAGACCGTCACAGAATCAGCAGTTGTGTTTGTAAGCAAAGGCCAAGCCAAGGTTCCAAGGCATTGATTTGTCGGAGCTGCTGCAATCTGTGCTTGCTGCCTATCGCCTACGTTCGAGCTGGAACCTAGCGTCTGAGTTGAAACAAAAACTGGGCCAAACCCAGGTTTCACTGCGATGTGTTGTTATGGTTGGTAATTTCGCTTGCTACTTGCAGCAGCGAGCACTAGCATGAGCGGCACCCTGCCCGCACCCCCCACTGGCCTGCCACCCGAGGATGCCCTGATGGCTGTGGCCAGTCGCATGGGCGTGGTGCGGGTCAAGAGCAACGGCGACGGCCTGGTGGCGGCCAGCGCGAAGCCGAGGGCCAAGGCCAGCATGACAGTGGCACAGGTGTCACCGCTGGGCGTGGCATACAAGGTGGGGCCGGGTTACACTTATAGTGCGGGCAAAACTGCGTCCATACCTGGATCAGTGAGGTGTTGTCAGTGAATTGATGCACAGGCTGCTAAAAGCAAGGAGCCAGGTACAGGCACTGATCATTTGTTTGTAACATTTCACAGGCCTCGAATCAGAATGCTTTCAATTGGCTGAGAATGTGCATGGTCTGTAAGAAGCCTTAGCTCGACAGGGATTTGGTCCGTAGGATCACCAGCGAGCAAAAAGCGACGGATAGGGCAGGATAGGAACGGTGCGCATGGTTTCGCAGCCTCCCATTCCAGCGTCGATCAATGTTTCTTGGCCAGTCACTGACATTCTGTTCTACTGCTCGATCTCAGGCCTTTGAAAAGTTGCTTGACACCGTTCGCGACGCGAGCCTGACCACCGCGGAGGTGGTTCAGCGAGTGATCCTCCCGGCCACATCGCAGCTCAAATGCCGTTACTGCGATCTGCTGAGCGAAAAGCTTCACGACAGCCCCACATTCTACGTTGTACACTGCTGGCAAATGAGCTTCGTGTCGATGGTTGAGGCCATCAAACAGTACGTGACGCAACTCAGAACGAACGCCGATGACATCTACATCTGGTTGGACGTGCTCTGCATCAATCAGCACAGCGAACGGACGGGCAGCGATATCAACAGCATCAGGGACGTCGTGCAGGTGAGCGTCAGATATCTGTAGCATTTTTGTATCAGATATGCTTTTAGGGTTACGTAGGGTAACGCTGGGGTGGACAACCATGGCTTTCGAGTGACTGGCCAGGAATTTGGCTTGCTTGAGTCGGTTTACAGCAGAGCCTCTAGGGTTAAGTAGGGTAACGTTTGATTTACGACAGCAGCTATGTTGCTTGACTGTTTTGCTTGGACTGGCCCGGCATCTCAGTTTTGCATGGCCTTATTGTCGTTACGCATACGCTGACTGCCAACTTTACACCTTGAGCAGGCTGCACCCGCATGATCACAGTTATTCTATTGCAGCGCCATATGCTACGCGAGTGGTAAGATGATAAACACAACACGTGCTTATTTGCACACACTTGCACACATGCAGGCTTCTGACCGTGTCCTTGTGCTCATGGACCGCTACGGGACTGCGCTCAACCGCACATGGTGCATGTGGGAGATCTGGCAGGCTTCCCTCAGCGAACGTTTCGACAAGATCGTCGTTTTGTCCACCAGCTGGGCATGGGAGGACCTGTTGCATGCCTACCTAACGCTGGACATAGGCCGTACAATGGCAGCACGTGACAGGGAAAGGCTGATGCTAATGGGGGAGATGCACAAGGCCAGCGACCTGAATGTGCTGGCGAACACGTTGCGGGAAGCGCTGTTGACAGGGTCGAAGCGGGAGATGCAGCGGGCGGAGAAGCTAGCGAGTGTGAATCCCAGGCGGTTTGGAACAGCGGCCTCGACGTACGCCATGCTGCTGACCCTGCACTGTCGGTACGGAGAGGCAGAGGATATCATGAGACAGGTAAGGGGGAGGAGCAATTCAACCAGTTGATATCGTATAATAATCCAACTAATATATGGTGAGACAGGTAGGAGGTCACAGGTTGTAAAAGGGGCAGGAAAACGAACCAAGTGTATGCCAGGCACTACGTGCCAGAGGAATAGGCATGGTTGGCAGGCAATACATCAGGGCAAGACCGGCTCTGCAAGCCAGTGCACCGGCACATGACTCAGCACCTGAGTGTTCCGTAGTGAGAACCTCGATTGTCATGCCACAGCATCATCCGCATCATCGACAATACGTAATTGGGCAGGCGAGATGGCGTGTCGATCGGCCGTGTTACTACTGAGGGCCAACCGCAGTACCTGCAACCAGTGTCAGGCGCCCCTTGCCCGCAGCGCACTAAGTGACAGGACCCGTCTGGCCTCTACACCTTTGCGCTGCACAGCCTGTGTTCCAATACCCCTTCCCTTACTTGGCAGCCTAGGGGTTTTGCCCCAGTGGACCCTATGTGAAACACCACCGAACGAGCATCTGATTTTTGTCAGGTGATGCGTTTGTACGACCAAGCGGGTTGGAATAGTGAGACCTCAAGCGTGCAAACACTTGATTAGCAACCCCGTCCCATGTCTCTCAATAACACACTAACTCATAATTCGGTGTAGTCCGCACAACTATCAAATAAACTTCATTGAACTGCTCAGGTGATGCGTTTGTACGACCGCGCGGGTGCGCGGGAGGTGACGGAGAAAGACTGCGCGGCCGCCACTTACCAGCTGTCATGCATCCTCAGGGACCAGGGAAGGCTGCCGGACGCGGAGAGAGTGCTGCAGGAGTTCGTCAACCAGTTCAGGGGCATGCAGGTGTGGGCAGGGCTTGAGGGGCTTGCAGCCAGAGTTGGCATATCAACTGATCAATGAAGTGAATGCAGTCACAAACCCAGGGCCTTAAACCAAACAGACATTGCAGGAACGTAGCCTCAGCAATTGGTACCTAGTCAAAGGCAATCACTGGTTGGGTGGGTTCGTTTGTTCAGGGGCATGCAGCTGGGCCTTGTAGCCCAGATTGACAAGGCATTTGCAGACCCAGGACCAGGAATTGAGATAGCACAGAAGCACAGCCTGAGCGGTTTGGTGTGTGAGGGGTGGCTTGTCTGTTCAGGGGCGTGCAGGTGGCAAGTCTTGACGGGCCTGCAGCCAAGAGCAAGAATGATAAGTGGGAGTCAAACCATGCAGAAAGAGCAAGAAGTCCAGTAAAACAGTTTTGTGTAGTCAGTCATTACAAGAGCAGAAAGTAGCAGCCTAGAGCAAAATTTCATTCAGAAGATATGGATTTTAATTTAGAAGAAGGCATTTGCAGGTCCAGGAGCACCGGCACCCCAAACCAACAGACAGTCAAGAAAGACCGTAGCCTGAGCCTTTTGGTGTGCAGTTGAAGGGACTGTCGCATTGCTTATGAGGAAGGACGTGAAACAGTATGTGTTCTGATCATTTGCAAGTTCTTTAAGTGAAGAGCTCAGTCAAAAGGGTGACCAGCACGAATCTATGACCCCAGCAGTGCCATCCCAGGCCAGGTCGCTCAACCAATTACTGTATTAAATGGATTAAAATTACAATATTCGAAAATGTGCTTTACGACTGGATCAAAATTACACGATTCTGAATTTTGCTTGACAGGACGAGCTTTACATGGACGGTGTTGGCGCCCTGGCTGACATCCTGACCCAACGGCAGTTCTATACTAAGGCGGAGATGCTCTCACGCAAGATGCTCGAGGAAAAGGTTAAGGTAAGGGTGCTCACATTGAAACCGACCCTCAGCATACCGGAAGCAAACCATGTAGGAGGCAGAATATGCTATTCAATATGTATGTAGAAGATATTTATGATATAGACATGCCCGGGTCGGGTGCCTTGTACTGCGGCCTGCAAGTGTGGGTGGTCTCACAAAAAGTGTGACTCAGCCAGTATATACATGTATTTACACCAGGGACGCCGCCAGAGGATACGGAACGGGATGGGCACCGCCCTGGCCTACCCTGAGCAAGAAAATAAAGAAGCGGACAAAGCAGGCAAGGCAGTCCAACTGAAGGCAAAACAGGAACGAGCCGCATGACCGGGTGATAAAACAATGAATCACATCGCATCATTTATAATATACGTATTTAAGACTTAGCCGGTGACTTTCTGTGTGCAGGTGTACGGGGCCGAGCACCACCAAGTGATCAAGAGCATGCTGCAGCTGGCCAGCATCGCGGTGGCACAGGTGGGCGATGAGCAAGTATGACTGTATGCTGCCTGCTGTCAGTGTACATTTGGACAACCGTCCCCTCATCGTGACGTATCGTGGTTGTTACTCCAACAAGTGTGTCAAAACAGCAGTTCTGGCTTGTACAAAACCGAGCAATCACTAGACTGAAGGTTGCCACCCCCTCTCCCCCCAAAAGCGAATTTGACTGGATGCTGCCAGTGCTGGTCGTTCTTTTTTTCTGTCTACATACATATGATATTATTATTATATATGTCATACTATTATTATTATATACTATACTAAATATTATTATATACTATTATTATATATTATACTATTATTATATATTACTATTATTATATATTATACTATTATATGTATTATACTATTATATATATTATGCTATTATTGCCGCTGTGATTGGCTTGTGCAGAAACTGTACGAGGAGGGTGAGAGCCATTTGCGAGAGGTGCTCAAGCACGTGTCAGCCACCTACCAGGGGGAAACAGCCGACAGCGCGGCCGCCTACCACACACTGGCGCTGTGCACCTTCTACAGCAACAGGCTGTCGGAGGCCAAGATGCTGATTGAGAAGGCACTGGTGCTGAGGACCAAACTGTTCGGACTGGATCACCCGGCAACATTGGACAGCAAAGCGTTCCAGGTAGGAGGAGAGTCGCGCAGGGCTCAGGGTTTGATTGCTTACCATCATGTCAGTAACAAGCTAAGCCATAGCACGCCTGGATATCGCTGTACGCAGCTAACACCGCCTCAAGTAAGCACGATGTGTTAGCACACGGCGCGATGTGTTTGAACCCTCGCACTGCCGGCCGTACTTTGGTCATGTGTGCCCATCTGATGACGTACTTCATATTCGTCAGCACTGTCCTGTGGCGCAGGCCGAAATGATGATCAAGGAGAAACGTGCCAAGGAAGCCGAAGGCGTGCTGATGGCGATCTTCAAGTGCAGAAACCGGTCGTACGGCGGCGAACACCACGCGACCTTAGCCAGCATGGGCCAACTCGCCGACTTGCTACGCGATTTGCGAAAAGATGACGAGGCCGACGAGATGGAAAAGCGCTTGATTGCCGTTGGTCGTCAGTTACTGCGGTACACGAAGATTGACAAGTTCATGTCGTTGAATTACG
This sequence comes from Chloromonas sp. AAM2, assembly GCA_004335635.1. Classification (NCBI taxonomy): domain Eukaryota; kingdom Viridiplantae; phylum Chlorophyta; class Chlorophyceae; order Chlamydomonadales; family Chlamydomonadaceae; genus Chloromonas; species Chloromonas sp. AAM2. The sequence goes on along the minus strand of QAXH01004264.1, from coordinate 19,110 downwards.
TGACCAACTACCTGGCGAAGAGAGATCATTTACTGGACAAGGCCGCCATGTTCTTGGCTAAGGCTTACATCGTCTTCAAGGAAAAGCTGGTAGGAAGGCTCATGCCAAGTACATTCAAATAACACGAGATGCAGTAGGACGGAGACCCTGACCTAACCCTAGTCCCGTCCGGTATCCTTAGTTGTCCTGCCACGTGTCTCTGAAATGACTTGGGTACGAGCCCACCTTCCACACCTACCACAATGAGCTGTTTTTCTTGCTTTACGCGTTGTTTTTCAGGGCGGTGAGCACGAGCTGTGCACCATGACCAAGAGCCAGCTGGCGGAGATCATCAGCAAGGTCAAGTGGATCGGAAACAATGCGCTGGAGCAGGCACAGATCTTCAACAGCTCGACACAGTTTGGCGTGGCAGAGGTCATGTTCAAACAGGTGCGCTGCCAGCCAACAACAGGGTAGACTGCACCAACTGACAAGCGTCAAAAATCACTTCTACTAACCTTCTTCACCTGGCCCTTACACCCTGCGCCCCATGATGTGTGTCAATGTGCTGCCACATCGCACCGCGCTTACATGACGTTAGATGCCAGAGCCTAAAGCTGTTGTGTACCCGCAAGGCGCAATTGCAATGCACCTTGCAATACCCTAGCTGCCTATCCGCTAACCTGCTGGTGTTTTACCCTCTGCTGCGTCGCCTTCAATTTCCTCGTTGAGCTGTGCACATCATGTGTATGGCACTTGCACTTTTGACGCAATTGTAAAGTACCGCCTTGCCCTTCTCAGGCCTACTCCATCAGCAAGCTCGTGTCCCCAGAAGCGGACCACAAGCCCCTGGCGCAGGGCTTGGCCGACGCCCTGTTTGGTCAGGGCAAGGTGCAGGAGGCCAAGACCATCATGCGGGCGGCAGGGCTAGTACGCAAGGGCATGAAGCAGAACATGCCTGCATCGTACCTCAGGTGGGCAGCCGGCAACACAGGAATGGCAGTAACGGCGTGCCCACATTCCCCAGCAGGCCGCTCTGGTGATGCTTGAAAGTATCTGCATGTGCGACAACTCCACTGAGGAACTGAGTGGCAACTCATTCAGCAAACGCAGTTTTCATACATGCTTATAGGTGGCTACTATTCTTTTGCTCGTTTGTATGGTGCAACTCTTGTTCCGTAGATAATATAGATACGCGTTGCAGGCCTGCACGTTGTTTTATAAATAATATATCACATTCAGGCGTCGTAACGAGCTTCCAAAACCCTTCAATGCATTTGCTTTTGTCACTGCCTGCAGATGGCTCAACACTCGCGTGGCGAAGTACATGGATGCGCATGGAGGCGATGAGGACGATGCAGACTGAGCTCACGTGCCAATGGATTGCACTCGGGTGCAGGTTTATGGGTTGCCAGCCTATTGCTTGCCATTATCTGGTATCTAGACCAGTTGGTTGACCTCCTCATGATAACTACGCCTCGTGCTATTTGTTTGGACAAGCAGTCGTTCTGATCCTGCGGCAATCTTGCAGATAAATTATGGGTGTATTTGCTGTCTAACCAGTGTGGGGAAGGTCTGCGAAGGTTTACCCTTCTAGCCTTAACTGGTTATATACATCTCTCTGGAGAGGAAGACGTACTACAGTGGCTCCATCCAAAGAACTCGGACAGCCACCATAGGACAGACAGTGTACAGTCTTGATAATGCATGGGGACACGCACATGCACAGACCTGAAGATTAGCTCTGCTGCGCTTCTATCTTTACTATCGCGGGAGGCTCTGTACTGCGTCTGCATATGCTTGGTTTTTTTAGTTCGCGACATTGCAATTGTAGCATGAGTTTTCATGGAAGGCATGATGTCCTTTGGAGAGCTTGCTCTACGTAAAGCCATGTTGACATCACATAGCAGTGTGTTGGTGCCTGACAATTGTCACGATGCATCTGAGTAGCTGTATTCTCTATCCGTAGCAGCCAGCCACACGCATAACCAAATGTCATCAACATCATGCATGACAGCACAGAGCATGCACAACACGAGTAAGTCAAGCCACGCTGCACGCACGCACTTATGTGAACCCATGCCACCAAGTCATGTTTGCATAACAAGTTGCATTCATGTTGACTGCAGCAATGATGGCACCTGACACTGCAACAAGCCATGCCAACTGCAAATGTAACCTTACTGAGCCTAACGGCAAGTGCAAGAGTCACACATCGAGTCTGTCCTGCAGCAAGCATGCGAACGAAAGCGTCATGCCTCTTATCCTCGCGCCACAGCACTAGGATATCCGCTGTCATTACCAGTAGCAAAGCGTTACAACTCATAGCACTAATCCTCGTGAACGTCATACCTAATCCTTGTGCTACAGCACCAGGATGTCGCCGCAGAAACCACTACCGTCATGTTATGACGTGAGGTTACGCTTGAAGAAAGGGCAGCAGCTGATGTTCAGGCTCCACCTGGTCAAGAGCAGCTGCCAGTCGCCGCTGCAGGGATGGCTGCAGACGCTCCACCCACCCCTCGATCTTCCTCGCCCTGGCCTCCGCGGAGGTCTCCCGCATGTTCAAAACACGCCCTGCCAGGCGCGTCAGCACAACAGGATTGCGCTTGGGCCAGCAGCTAACCGCAGCCGCACAACGCAGGCCAGGCATGCCACCGTACGCTTCCACATGGCTCTCAGCCCACTTCTCCAGCTTCTTGAATACACGTTCTTTGACCTCGTCAACTGCTTTTTGCAGCAAGGGATCCTGTGCGGGCGCTATGTGCGCAGCAGCCGTCAGCAACCGAGCCACGTGTGTGGGCGAACCCCACTGCTTGCCTTGCACTTGTTCCGCTTGTTCAAGCACGTTGATCACCAGGGAGTGAGCCAGGAAGCTATCACATTTCAGGTGTGCAAGGGCAGCGACTAGGTGCGACATATTTTCAGCAGACAGCCGGATGGGGACGGCGGCATGGGTCGGCATGCTGGGGCTGGTGCTAGCGGCTGTCGGGGCCGCTGCAGACGGGTCACTGCTCGCCGGCTGTGCCTCTTCCGAGCCGGTCTCGGCTGCCGCTTTGGGCTCCTTGTGCATTGCTTTGGACCGTTTGACCGTGGCAGCGACATCTGATGACAGCTCAGCAGGCGCTGTAGCTGGTGCCTGCCATTCCTGCACCTGCAGAGCCGTGGCTGCATTCTGAAGCAGCGCTTCCACAGTTGGGCTCTCACGTGGCAGCCCCAAGCCAGCCGCCCCCCTCAGGCCGGACAGCACACCCTCAATAGGCACAGTTGAGCCCTGGGTGCGTGCCAGTGGCGTCAGCAGCTGGCTGCCTAGCTGCTGGAACCCCGCTGGCTGCTCCGAGCCCACCAGCCACAGCAGCTGCTTAACGTGGGCAGTAGACAGCCGCCGGCCAGGCGGTCGTGGAGCGCTGCCACGCAGTGCCAGCTCAGTCTGCCGGCTGATCCTCTTGCCAGCACTGCTGCTTCTCACAAGACTGCCGATGCTGCTGCTGCTGCTGCTGCTGATGCTGGTGGTGCCGCGGCCAGTGGTAGCTGCAGCGGCTGGCGCAGGGCCAAAGCTGGACAGCAGGTGCACGGTAGCTGCGTGTAGTAGGTCGCTGGGCAGCTGCCGCCTAGCTTCCGATGCATCCAGGTCGTTGAGCTGCTGGTACATCACATGCATACCACGCAGGGTTGGCACAAGGGTGCTGGGAGTGAAGTCGTCGATAATGACCTTGGGTTGGTTGGTGCGGAGGTATTTGGAGGGGCGAGGGGGTAAGAGCTCGTGGGTTTCGTGAATGCCAGCAAGGGTGCGGTAGCGATAGCGGCAACGGGGTGCAAGGGCTCCAGCTACCAGATTAGAAGCCTGCATGTGGCCAGTCAACACGCTATGTCAGTTGCATGTGGCCAGTCACCACCCCATGTCAGTTGCATGTGAACTGCCACGCCGCAATCACAGGCGTGGCAGCACCACACACTAATGAGCGGCATGCAGACCCTTGAAAGCAGCCATCATTGCACATGACATGGGTGCATGAAGGCACAGGCACACAAGACGCTTGATATACTAAGGAAATGAAGGGTGCATTCCTGTGTTGTACATTGAACCACAGCAACCTCCTGCCGAACAGGCAGACGTGCCCAGTTTCTGCTTGTGGGCCTTGTGGAGCATGCGCATGTACGTCAGCAAGTGCTCAATGACTTTGGGATTTACTTTTTCCTGACTTGCAGCACACACCCCTCATGCGATCTGCATGCATTGATACGGAAGCTGTACAATAACGCCGCACAACGCCGACCAGCACTAACACCAGCACCATCACCAACAGCAACCAACAACTGAAAAACGCCCACCTGCAAGTGATCCTGGAGCTTGTGTGTGGTTGCAGCCGACAGGGCAGCCAACAGCTGGGCGGACGGCGGCGTCCTAGCCTGCTCAGCAGCGCTGGTGAGCTGTGCCAGCCCCCTCCAGCCGGCCTCCGCCGCCACCTGCGGCGGCGGCAGCGGCGCCAGCCGCTCACCCAAGGCAGCCAGCAAGGCGTCCAGGTCGGTCGCTGGTGCACCTGCCGACTGTAGAGCAGCCAGTGCCCAGGCACAGCTGGCAGCCTGGGCCAGCGGCATGTCCTGGGCAGCAGCCAACAGGTGCTGCTGCACACTCTCAAGCGGCCTGCGGCGTGCTGCAGCCTGAAAATGCTCAAGCTGCAGCTCACAGTGTGAGTGTGACTCAAGACCCGTTGAAAGCAGCTTCTCCACCGCATGTTCGCTACGCTTCACACTCTCCGGCAGCAGCATGGCGTCCAGCTGTCGTTGCAGCTGCTTCTGCCCCTGCTGCAATAGCTTCTGGTTTGGATGCTTTGGCTCCAGCTGCTGCAGCTGCTGCTCCAGCTGCTTCAGTTTCCGGAGCACTTGCCGCGGTTCAAGAGGCGGGTTCAACTGCTGCAGCTGCTGCAGCTGTGCTTGCTGCTGTACCAGCTGGGAATACTCCTTCGTGTGCGGTAACTGCTGCTTCAACTTCAAAAGCAAGAGCCGCACATCATTGGCAAGCCTTGATGTAGTTTCTGATAGCTGCTGCTTCCGGAATTCTAGCTGGTCCCTCTCCTGTCGTAGGTGCTGCAGCTGTGTGACTTCCAGCTGTTGTTGCAGCTGCTCCTGCCTCTGTTGCCATAACTGCTGGTTTGGATACTCTGGCTGCAGCTTCGGCTCCAGCCGCTTCAGTTCCTGAAGCACCGCCTGCTGTGCCAGGGGCTGTTCCAACTCATCCTTCAACTGCTCCTGCAGCTCTTGCACCTGTGCATGATGCTGATGCCCCTTCACTTGCGCTAAGTGCTCCTCCAACTTCTGAAGTGCGAGCTGCACATCTTTTGCAAGACTTGCTGTAGTTTCTGGCAGCTGCTGCTTGGCTTGTTCTATCTGCGCCCTCTCCTGCTGTAGCTGCTGTTCTAACCGCTGCCGCTTCAAATGCAGTGCCTTGAACGGTTTCAGCTTTGCTTGCACTGCCAGCCAGCTGGCTGCTGCACCCCACAGGCCCGAAGCCAGCTGTTTGTGGCTGGTGTGAGGCAGCACCTGAGCAAGCCGGCCAACAAGCGCTGTGAAGAGTACTGCCGGCAGGGCTTGCTGCTCTGGTAGCGAAGGCACACGGCTTCTTCGTATCAGCCGCGGTAGGAGCACAAGAGACCTTGTGAGCTGTTCTGGGTTGAGCACTTGCGCATGGCTGAGCACAGGTACAGCCAGCTCCTCAAGGCTGGTGGGTGATGCGAGCTTATCCTGCAGCTGAATGATGTCAATAGGCTGCACGGACAGCGGCCGAGCAAGGGTGTGTCGCCATCTGACGAAGAGGCATGTGGGTAACGGTTGCCATCCCTGCATGCACCAGTTTTCAGCGCATGGTCACTGTGCAGATGAAAGTATTGCATGATGTTCAGATGCTGCCAAGCATTAGCCGCATTCAGTGCAAGCCTTACCACATGTTGCGTGATTTGTCTGGCGCATGCCAAGGTTGAAAATCTGCGGTGAGCATGCAGCGCTGTCAGCATGGCAAATGAGTTGATCGCGAGAACAACAGCCATGCTTGAACTCAAATGGTTTCACCCACCTAAGAAGATCCCTTTGATGTGCTAGGGGTGAATCCTTCAGGAGCACGTACGATGGCTCAACTGCTGCATGTCGGCCGAGAGCTAACCGTTTAGCGCAAGCCCCCGCATGTTCGAGAAGGGCAGTGATTGATCTCTTCCTCATGGCGGCAATCGCATGAGGAAGCCCGGATACTGAGCTTCTCCGCGTCATGTCTGCGATCCATTCGTAACTGCACGCACGTGACCGCAATGGATTTGGATCCATTGTCAGGCGTGAGACGTCTGCCTTGTCATCTGTTGATCCTAACGTTACCTGTCTTAATACCTGTGTCCTAATACCTGTGTGCTAATACCTGAGGATCAAGGCAACCCTAGCACGGCTGTCTACAGTATCTGCAGTCAGCCTGGTTGTTTTACAGTGAAAAGCCTGCATCTCTCACACTGCAGCGCACCCTCTGCAAACAAAACAACCTGCATCTCTACAAAGAGGCAAGACTACTCAGCTTCAGGAGGGCATTCTGGAGTAGCTGACTACGTAGCTGACTAAGTAGCTGACTAAGTAGCTGACGAATCCAGTTCCGAACGCGGGCGAACACATTCTCTGCAATAGAGGACAATGCTGGCGGTTAAGAGAGCCGTCACAAACGCAACCCTGAACACTGATCGGATCTTGGGCCGGTCGGAAATAGGGACTGTCACTGTAGCTGACTGATCCTACTGGATATACAACAAGTGATCAACCAAAACATTGGCCCCCACACTCGGCAGTGCTCCTTGCGGTGACGAACACAGAGGCAATTAACTTCGGCTGACCCGTGGTGAGAATCTACGGTATTCCTGCGTGAGACGTGCCACCGACAGCCCTCTCATCATGCAAAGTCTGGTAGTAAGCACATCTGCAGCAAAGCTTGGATTACAAGGAGGGAGGGCACACCAGGAAGCACAAATATCAACCACTTGCGCAAATTGTAAAATTTCTCCTAGTAAAGGGGTGGTGAGTCCTTTCTAGCTATCACCCGTCCGAAAGCATCCCGTTAGCCATTCAAATAGCATGAATCGAAAGATTGTCAGGGTCAAGGTCCATGTCAGCTAGAGAAATCAATACCAAAGGGTCAAACTGTTGATAGCGGATTCCGATCATTCAAGCGACATTTTTTGCCATATGACGTTAATCATGGCCCATACCTCTTCCCAGAGCGCGAAAGCACACTTTGCTCAGAGTTGGACTGATCGGATTACATTTTGCATTGAGTCATGCTGCAACCTGCGGAGGTGGATGACTACGCTTCAGCTCCTGGCCATCCCCTACTCATATCTTTCAATCACATGCATCAAACGCCTTGTAATGCATCTGGAATCGCACGAAGCCAATCACCACCTTGTGCGCGCTGTGTGTTCTAGTCGGCAGCACATCAAGACTTGTTGCGCCTACACTACAATGAATGTCTCTGCCTGCCACATTCCAATCTGGCCTGTCAGCATTGCCTCAACGCTACCAAGCCATGCAAGAGACGTAGCTAGATACCGTCCTTACCAACCCTGAGCGATGACCAGAGTTGCGGCACACCCCCTTATACATCCAACTGGCACTCCTGGTAAGTGACCAGGAAGTCGCCTATCATGCGCCGATCCGGCACCACGTTAGCCACGCCATACAGCGGAGCGCTGCCGCCCTGCACACAGTCGGGGTCCTGCATCAGCTTCCGGCAGGCCTGAGATAGGTCCTCCAGAAGTAGGCCCACCACGTCCACCTCACCGCCCACATGGGCAGGGGTGAAGCAGAAGTGCAGCGCTGCGGACAGAGGTGACCAGACAGATGGGCATGGTAAGCGACGGTTGTTGCCACTAGCTGGGACACAACTAGAGCGCCTGCCGCAGCCAGCGCACACAGAAGCAGCGAAGAAGTGTAACGCTGCTGAAAGGGCACACGTGTTTTGCTTACATCAGGAAAGTAGTCAAAGGACAAGTACGGGCCAGGCAGAGTCAGAGAAGGTTGACCTTATTGCCCTAGCTTGGACACGACCAGAACGCCTATCCCAGCCAGTGCACACAGAAACTACAAAGAAAAATGTGGCGAGGCCTGAGACAGTGACATGCTGGAGCCCTGGCAGGCCCATGAATGGCCTGCCAAGGAGATGGCTGCACTTACCCGGTGGTGTCTGCAGCGCGTTGCACGACCAGCCCGTGCGTCCCAACAGGTCCTTGACCTGCACACACAACTAACTGTTCAAATGTCAAGGATACTGTAGTAAGCCTGTGTGGTGCACTTGACCTCTTTCCCTGCACTCTTTCCTTGTGTTGCTCAGGGTAGGACGGTATCCAGCCTCCCCTCCAGCCAAGCTTGCTAGCGTTAATACACAGCGCACAGCCTCTCCATGTATAAGCCGTGATGCCCAGACTTGCTATCACAAGCACGGACTGGTTATGGGCCAAGTTGATCATGTGACACGGCTGCATGCGTTTTGTACATACCTTGTACATGTTGAGGTTGGGTGCTGTCTTGGGATCGTTGGTGAACGCCACCAGGCACATGTCAGGCTGACCCAGCACCCGCAGCTCTGCAGGCAAACAATCAACCACCAGCGACACTCTTCAGGATGAGAGTTCATGCTGGTGCGCCTTGCAACACTTGCCTTGCCCTCATCGTTCATGGAAATCACAGCGCATGAGGAAGTCTTGCCACACCCACATAGAAAGTGCTTAATTCATTCAGATTTGCTCTCACAGACTGGTGCCACCCAGCTAGCTCCTATCCTCACCACCCCAACAGGTTCATTTATGGGCTATAGCCAGGGCACCTAGCCTGCGTGAGCGCTGGCCAGCTATGCAAGAGACAAGGCTGGATACGGTACTTGAATGCTGGGATGTTGAACAATTGGCTAGCAACCTGAAGCTACGAGAGCCAGGTCACACCCTTGATTTTCTCCTGGAACATTGGAGCGCACTGGCAGAGTAACAGAAAGGACCCACATGCACCATGCATGAGCTGTACCATGCAATGCCAGAGAGCATGGTAACATACGTACCTGGTATGTGTTTAATTCCCTCCTGGAACCTGTCCGCTGCCTCCATGAGCTGCCTGGCCAGCCCCCTGTAGCCCGACTCGCCCTGTGATATCAGAGCGGCCCAGGCAGTGGCGATGAGACCACCCGGACGACTGCCTGCGGGTCACACACATGCTCCACGTGCCATCACTGACTGGCCCATCACATGCCGCAGCAAGCCACATTGATGTGCTCTGAGAACATGAATGAGATTAGTGCACTATAGTATGCCATAGCAATCCGCATAATTGTTCTCAACAGACCAGAGCTCTTCTGCTGAACCCCACACCATGGCCACTCAACCCTGTGGTGTACAGAGCCCGTCCATGCCCACTCCCTCATGCCCGCTCACCTGCCATGGTTGGGCTGATGTACAGACCCCCAGACCAGTCGGTGATGCTGGTGAACTGCATGCATGCACGTGAGCATGCACATGAATAACATGGACATCCCATGTTCATGCGGTTGCCTACATTGCATCGGGTTGGGCGGCTGGCGATGTGTGCAACAGGCCAGCGGTAAAGAGGCCAAATTCAGCTCAAGTCAGCTCTCCCACTTCCGCTACCAGCCTGGCTGTCATCTCCTGGTCTTCAAGTCTTGAACATCAAACGTAATCAACCTGAAGGCGTTGAGAACCGCCGGTTTGGACTTGCGCATGGCTGACCCTGCACTGTGGTGTCTAGCTTGTGTGCCCTGTTGCTCACCTGGTGTGCTCTCAGCTCGCTGTTAGCGTAGAGCACCACACTGCTGCCCTTGTGGGCCAGACCAAACTTGTGAGTGTCAATGGACAGGGACGTCACTCCCTGTACGGGGCAGGAGGAGGAATGCCAGTGTGTGAGTTCTGGCATGGGATTGAGTACATGTGGCTTGCTTCATTTCAGAGGCCATTCACTGTATTGGAATGATGCAAACAAACGATTTTGCTCAACGTCTGTAGTAGTAGTAGTGCTTGCACATGTACCTGCTCAGTATTTTGACTTGTCTTGAATGCGTGGAGCCTGCTGACTGAACTCAATGCATTGATAGCCCACCTTGACTCTGAAGTCGAAGGGAGGGATCTGGCGGCCTAGCTTGGCAGCGAACGCCAGCACAAAGCCGCCCAGGCAGGCGTCCACATGCAGACAGACACCTGCCTTGCGGCACACCTGCAGCGGCGCACATGTGCAGTGACAGCTCAGTGTATGGTTAGATCCAGTGTATGGTTAGATCCATGATGTGAGCATGGACCTCAAGATGTCACTGGCTCTTGCTACACGTGTTGACCGTGCAAATCTTATAACATGTGGGAAAGTGTGTGGTGCTTTGTGCATTAAACGGCAACTGCCACTCAACCTGGTGCCGGAGTGTCTACCCAATGTTAGTGCCTAAGCTGCGATAAGGCATTATCTCTTTTCTTGATGTTTGAATTAGGGTTGTGCGGGAGCTGTGTTCACGTCGCATCTCTGCCCGGTTCAAGACTTTGCAGCTGTGGCATACTCTGTGCACCGATGAGATATCCATCCGCTTGTGCCTTTGCCGCCCACTCAGTGTAACCATCAGCAGCTGTGCCTGTAAGCTCTGTGATCGTATCTGGCTCTGTCGCACCCACCCTTGCAATGTCCTCGACGTGATCCACCACCCCGTGTGGGTAGCAGGGCGCGGACGCCACCACCACCGCAGTGTTGCGGGTCAGGGCCGCACGCACAGCACGGCCTGCAGGCACACGGAGGCAGCCGCTGATAACACGTGTAAGCACACAAAGACAGTGAGATGATTCCACACTTGGGCAACCTTGTACTCCGTCTTCCTGCTGCAGATGGTGACTGGATCGTAAGCACAGCAGCTGGTGCAGGCCTCAACGCAAGGGCATCCTTCTATCAAGTCTTGCCGGAAGCAGAACGACAGCACTTGTGCGCTGCTGATCACACTCTGAAATCTGCTACTCAGCCTTGGCCAAGTTTCTACTGCATATAGGCCTTAAGGACAGCTGGAACAGGTTAGAAAGCGTCGAATGCCAGCATGGCTGTATCTGGGGATGCTGCACTCCACAATCAAGTATCACAAGCAGCGAGAAGCTGCAATAGTAATTGACGAGGATCAGTGCCAATCCCCTCGCCTGCAGGCCCGCCTCACTTGAGAAATAGAACAGAACTCTGAGCAAAACTAAAACGTAACTTAAACTGGGCATCCTTTGGAACCAAGTGCTTGAATAACCAATCACTGTGTCTGCTACATGTTTTGATCTGTTCTGCCGTCTAACCCATACCTGACAGTCTCAGGTCCGGCCCAACAGGTAAAACTACCAGCTTGATGCGGAAATACCTGTCAAGAAAGCCACCAGAGTGATGAGTGAACTACCAGCACTCGCCAGCTTCTGTCAGTGATTGCAAAGCTGAACGCACGTACATCTGCTCCGGCAATGACCCTCAAGTGAGCCAGCACAGGTCATTTCTAGCCAGCACAGCTTGTTTGAGTCAGTGTCTCGGTAGACACAGGTTATTGGATTTGTTGCTTGCATGTTGCGATAGGCTCTTGAAGGTTCTTGAAGGCTCTTGACATAAATAGAGTATCACCAGAGAATCATAAAAAAAAACATTTCTGCAAATTGTCCCAGAACTGGCAAACATCTTTTTGCCAGTTTGCAGAGTGTCTTTCAGTATGAGGGCCATGCACGTGCGAATCAGCCACCTACTCTGCTGCTTTGATGTACGCCGCGTGCGCGGACCGAGCGATGATCATCTCAGGCTGGCGCACGCCCCTCCTGCATCAGGTGAAAGGCAATGCCAACAGGTGGGTGAACACACTGCGAGTGAGTGCGGGCAGCAGTAAGTCGGTGGGCGAGCGGGCATGCATGCCTGTGAATGTGTGCATCAATGTAAATCATGAGAGCTTCGTCGCCTTTGCAGGTGACTATGGTAGCACCGCCACACGTGACGGGGTTGTGGGCAATGCAGAGACAATCAAGCGTTGATGCTGCAGAGATCAGCCTAACTGCCAAGTACCACAAAAGGGTGTGCGGTCACAGCAGTCAATCAGAGAGGATGTATGGTCTCAGTTAGCAGTCATTGACTGGAACACAAGTGTGCGGCTAGTCCAATGCGCTGCCAAGGAACAACAAGCCAATCTGCCCATTCTGCTCTCCCGCATCAGCTCAGCCATGTGACAACCATTGGCACTCAATCACGTGTGTGCTCTAGCTGTACTGCAATCACTACCTGATGCCTACATGGCTCCCATGTGGCCTACCCTGCGCACCTTGCACGTGCCCAGTCCCGTGACGTCTTCATGGCCAACAGGATGGACTCGCTGCCGCCTGCACACACACATGCAGACAGCCATGTATGCACATGCGTACGGCATCAACGATGATGCGTGTGAGCGTACCCATGCTCAGCACTTGACAGGCTGTGTGTAATTCTGTCAACCGCCCATGAATGCATCTGGAGCGCTGGGGTGTCGGCTTCAACTCTCTGGCGACACCGGGGTGATCACATGCGAATATGGAGCTGCGTGGCAATACAGTGATGGGTACCAGTGCTCCAGACTTAGCCTGATGTAAGCCAGACATCCTTGGTGTCACCAGAGTGCTTCACACACGCACCGCTGGTCATGGCCCCACAGACCTCGGTGCCCGGCCCACCCCCCAGGAAGCTAGCAGTCATGGACACAACCTCCGCCTCCATCTGACGCACCTGGGGGCGACAAAGGATAAGCAACCGGCAACGCAGGATAGTTATTACCCTTGGTACCGGCAACAGAGGACCAACCGTACGCAACGGAGGGTTGATAGTAGCCTTAGTATGGACAACGGAGGAGTAAGCATCGGAGGGAGATGATAGCAGAGCAACGACTGGGAATTGATAGATGTTAAGCATCAGAGGACCAACAACCAGCAACAAAGGATTTCTCACTCACTACATGGTCGGGTGACTACAGTGAGTTGGGATGCAATTGGCTGCAAGGAGACCGAGTGGCCCAGACACAGATAAGGAGGTGGACCGTTACATCAATCTCCTAGTCGCAGCAGCCACTGGGTTGAAAGAAAACAATCACGCTGATGACCACAGGAAAACACCAGCGCAGCAGAGCTCAAAGCACATGCAGAACACGACAGCAGCAGCACAAAGCATTCCACCAAAACACAAGCAGGGACGCCTACATGGACCACCACCCGACACGCAACAAACCAGGGTGGTGTGGGCAGGAGCTAGGCAGTGCTCACACAGCACAGCGAGCATGCAGATAGTTGCTGTAACAACAGAACACCCTTCAACCACCATAAATTTGTGAGAAACTGCTGCATGTGGTTCGTTCCTCACCACTCATTACAACTATGCAATCCATAGCAACGCGGGGATTAGTGTGAATGTTGACAGACACTATGTGAATGTTTGTCAGGCATGAAGGCACACAGCCAGACAAGCCGCAAAGCGTGCCGCAAAGCAGCAGATGAATGGAACCTTACAAGTCACTTGATCAGTGGTAAAGCAGGGTCAAGCTCTCCTGCCACAACCAGTCATTGAACCCAAGCCGATGGCAATTCCGAGGGCCACTTACCGAAGGCCAGACGTCTGCGTGCAGAGGGTTAGTGATGGCGAACATGTAGAAGGCGTCATTTAGCATCTGCCTGTGGGCCGAGGAGCCCATGTAGACGGCGCCGGACAAACGGGAGGCTCCATCGGCCACCTGTGGGAAAAAGCCACCAGCAACAAATCTTCTAGAAAGTACACATCATGCATGGTACATATGGCGCACATGTACAAATGCACAAGTGCATTGCTTCCCACACATAATCATGGAGAAGTTGCACATGTTGTCGCTTGCATGGAGAAGCCGCCTGACACGCATACTTGAGAAACTACGTTAGAAACGCAATCAGCAATAAGCAAATGATCAACTTTTTTGCTTCCCACACATTGCCCGTACATGTATATGTATTCAGCTTCAGCTCTCTGTACACACCAGGGAAGCCGTCAGAGGGATGGGCACCGCCCTGGCCCACCCTGAGCAAGAAAGCAAAACGAATGCAGGGAACAAAGCAGGCAAGGCAGGTTGCCCGTGCTACAATGCACTGCGCCCTACTTGCACTGCTGTATGGTGCCTTATGAAGGCCACCAGCAACGTCCAGCTGTGTCGCTTGCCACACATACTCAGTCAAACCACTGTGAAGGCAGCCCATCAGCCATATAAACACACGAACAGGGCTCTTAACTGTGTCGCGCTCACAGTCATGAGGAAGTGTGCCGCTTGCCACACATATCTAGGAAGTACACTGTCAGGGCAATCCATCAGCATCAGACACACGCGTACAAAATTCCCCGCACATGCCTAACTGTGTCGCTTCTCACCAAAAATCCTTTTGATCGTTGCACGTGCTAAAGAAGATGCATTCTTTGCTGATAGCCCAAGAAAGACTTGGGAGGTTACCGAATCAAACGCCTGGATTGCTACTGTTGTTGCCATGCGGAACGGCATGTTTGCTGCATGACGTATGAGGCCCACGTTGCTGTGCAGTTCTGTAGCTTTGTGCTGTGTGGTTGGCCGTGCCGGTCTACCCACCATTTCCTGGGATGTCCTCTCCTCAAGTGGTGCGTCATTGTGTAAAGAGCTGTTGACCATTGCGAATGGGCTGTCTGCCTATCCTACCTTCATGTCTGTCTTCTGTCGCCTGAAGAGTTCCTCCAAAACTTGTGCTGGGGCCTTGCCTTGTGCAGGCAGTTGTGTTGTGGGAGGGTGTTCGGCGAGCAGGCGGCTGGCCATTAGCTGGTTGCGTATCTTGGCCTTCATGCGCACATGCAGAATACAACGCTTGACAATGGCAGCTTGCGCAAAAACCTTTCCTGACTGTCTACCTTCCATCTGGCATGCCTGGCCTGTCTACCGGCATTTACTGACATGTACAGCATCCGTACATGTCTAGGCTAGCCTGGATCGTCTAGTCATTGGACAGCATTCAAGGCCTGGTGTCCCCATGCCAGTTTCAACACGTCACCGCGCACCTTCTCACGTGCAACCAATCCCCGGACGAATGGCAGGCTCCGCAGCACAGCAAAGAATGCAGGACGCAAGCCCCCGTCTTCTTGCATTAGTCGCCATCTGGCTGAAAATACCTGGGTAACTAGGACGAGGCCCAAGGTGGCGAGGCTGCTGAACGTGGCTACCTGCCAAGGTTCCAGACCGGAATTTGCGATGGACTGATTGGCTTGTGTTATCTGTGCGTGAACCCATGGTTCGGCCTGTAACCAAAGGGGGTGGAGCTTTTCCTGAGCGATGTTGAGTATCGGTGCCACTGCATTTCGGAGTGAAGCGATCGCATCCTGCATTATGACCACAGATTGTCTGTGTTCACCTGCAGATGCAGTCTCTGGTGCAGCTTCTTCACTTCAAGTGATTACAAGGTGGGGAGCTAGGACACGAGAAGAAGCTTCTGTGCTTTTGATGAGATCATTACCACGCGAATTACGAGAGCGGTTGGAAGTTGAGGAATGACTTACAAACCTGGGTCACTCTCAAGGGCAGACATTTAGGCACAATTGCCTTCCACTTGATCCACCCTAGGTGATAGTGACACACTGATAATGTGCAGCTGCCCACCCAGCAACGGCAGCGTTACTGACCCGCACACCTCACCGCACACAGCAAACAAGTCTGTACATTTGTCAAGATGTGTAAATACATCTTCCGATCCCTTGTGAAACTGTTGATGCACACCTGCTCCAGCCAGCCCTTGGCATTCAAGTCATTTCAAGCAACAATAACAACAATTATAATTCAGCTTTGCTAGTGTAGAAGGATCACGATCAAGCATGCAGCCAGACGTCATGGGTGCTGAAGATCCTCTGCCACAGATGATGAGAGTTGGGCAGGACAGGCTTAGGGACAAAATGGAAAGGATCGCTCACACGAAGGGACCAATGAAGGGCAGGCCACACTGAAGCACCGGCAGAACCTGAAGTGCTCTACACCACATTAGCTCACAGTCTGGGTCAAATCAGCTAGCGTGTTGAGACCAGTCTCAGTCACACCCAACGCCCCATCTGCCGCATTCAGCAGACTGAACGGCTGGCTAGAGAAAGCAAAGCGCATCACGGGCCTGCAAGCACGACACAATGACAAAGACTCATATACAGTTTGTCAGGACGTATGTAGCAACGTGCCCACGGCAGCTGATGCATGCTGTGTCAACGCTGCTCAGTCTGGTGCATAGAGGCATGCCTAAGAAGTTGCCCTCCTCCCCCTGCAATGATTGATCGATTTGCCACATCAGGGAAGCCGTTAAAGGACATGGGGCGGGATGTGTATGGTCCTGACCTACCCTGAGCAAAAAAGCCCGCTCAAAGGTATACCGTCCTGACCTACTGCATCCTGCTCACTCACTGGACACCTTGCTTGACAAGTTTGGACTAGCACACTTTGCATGTGTCTTCTTCGCTCTGTTCCTGCTTTCGCAGCCGATTGCCTTCCTTCCTGTCTTGTTCGTTTCTGCCTTTGGGCCTAATTCTGCCTTTGTTCCTGCCTTTCGTCTCCTTCCCTGCTCAGGCTACAGCAGGGCGGTACACAACCGGTCCCATGCCCTTCATGCAACAATGCAATCAATCCTGTTCACTCACTCTGTCAGGGCAGATGACTTGGCTTGAATGTCCTTGAACCACTGTGGGCAAAGTGCAGAAGGCAGATATGATCAGCCAGAGCAAAGCCATTCAGCACGTGAAGCCCGGTCGAGTATGCGAGGCTGTTTGCATTGCAGGTGTAGGCCAGGCTGCACCAGTCAATGTGAGCTCACGGCTGGTGCAGCAACTCCCGGCTGACCTTGGTGAAAGTTCGGTGTCACAAACGCAAGATACAAATAGATATATCGCTTTTTACATCAGGGAAGCCGTCGAAGTGATCCTAGTTGATGTTGGAAATAGCAAACACAAGGCTGGCTAACCAAAGCGATGGACAATCAATTTACAAGCTGTTGCTGAGGCCCACACATTTGCAGCTGCCGTTGCACAGTCATTTTGGGCGAGGTGAGGTGAGGTCACAGGCACTTGTTTTGCTTCCTTTGCTCGGGGTAGGTCAGGGCGGTGCACATCCCCTCCCGTGTTCGGTGACGGCTGCCCTGATGTAGCAATTTTGAGCATAAACAGGCAGCACCCTCACCTGCTCATCAGCCACACCAGGGGCGGACCTGCCACTCTCACGCCGGGCTCGTTGGGCGTTTTCAACACCTGGTGCTGCAGCTGCGTGTCAGGAAAAGGCATGGCCAAAATACTTCTGATGTGGAATACGTCTGGCACAATACTTGAAGAAGGACTGCATAAGTGAGGTCAACACTTGATGCACGTGTTCAGCACTTAGCGTCCTGGCTAAGCAGAGGGCCACAAAAGTAAGCTTCAGGAGTTGAAGTAGCAAGTTCGAGGTAGTGCGTTTGCTGCCAAGTATCAGACGCAAGGCCACAAGCAGGTGTGAGTGCAGACACCGGTTCCATGTTGTGCACAAGTTTCCAAGCAGCATGTTAAAGCTCACCTGCAACGCCTATGGAAGTACCAACAATGAAGAAAATCCCTCCCAGCAGAATCAAGATAGCAGAAGCCAAGGCAATCGCAGCAATGTTCAATGCCAGGATGGCTAACGGGAAGGCCTGCAGCAAGCAGGCAGTGTCAACCACAGCAGTACAAGTTCTTGGACGTCTCCAGCAAGACTGCAAGTGCGATTTGGTTCTGTAGCTGACTAATGCTCAAGTGTACCAAAGGCCAACGACCGCGCACCGGTGTCCTTGTCATGTATTGTACATCAGTTCACCATACACTTTAGCATGTTTGCACAATGCTTGCAGCCTGTTGGCAACAAAAGTATTGAAACAGAAGTTGCAGCAGCTGAGGAGTTTGCGTCCAGGAGCCAACACACAAACCAGTCAGACTGTAACATTTATACAGGTGAATTTGATTACATCAGGGGTCCCACATGCACCAAGCGTGAACGCTCGCAAGCCATGCAAGAGCCGAGGCTTGATACCGTCTCAACCAACCCTGAGCAGCAGAAGGCAACTTAAGGTGCAAAGAGCAAAGAACACAGAAGTCAAAGACTGTGTGCTCCTGCAGCGCTTACCGCTATGGCCTGCAGCCCCAGGCCAGCCGCAGTGTTGAGGTGCCCGTTGATTTTATCATACTCGGCGAGTGTCAGGAAGCTGCAATCAGCACAGCAACATTTGGTACTTTTCCACTGGTGCGTGTGATTGCGGCCACACGTGTACAGTAACAGTTTTCAGCCACACAGCACTGGGCTGGCACAGGCCTAAACTGGGTGTCCTGCTGTGTCCATCATGCGTAGCATAATGCCAGTGGGATATGATATCTGTGGGATGAGCTTGATTTTGTGGGGGTGGATCCGGATGTGCATGCAAGGTCTACCTACCACGTGTGTGTGTGTGTGTGTGTGTGTGTGTGTGTGTGTGTGTGTGTGTGTTTACA
>QAXH01004262.1:0-43862 GCA_004335635.1 Chloromonas sp. AAM2 | reverse complement strand
TTCATGGGCTTTATTCAACATTGGTCGGTTAGCGATTCAACAAATTCAACGATTAGGACGCTAAGTTGACATAAAAGTATATATTTCAAAAATATCTACTTTTGTTTTTTAAAAATCACGTACAATTTTAGATAATAAATAATAAAATTATAAAAAAATTATGTCTCATACAGTTAAAATTTACGACACATGTATTGGTTGTACACAATGTGTACGAGCATGTCCTACTGATGTATTAGAAATGGTTCCTTGGGATGGCTGTAAAGCTGGCCAAATTGCTTCTTCACCACGTGTAGAAGATTGTGTAGGTTGTAAAAGATGTGAAACCGCTTGTCCTACTGATTTCTTAAGTGTTCGTGTATATTTAGGTGCAGAAACAACAAGAAGTTTAGGATTAGCTTATTAAAAAATCTAAAAATTAAATAAGATGAAGAAATCAAAAAAGCATTTTTTTTGATTTCCTCTTCTTATTTAATTATTTATGATAACCATCCATAACTATGTAAACCTTTTCCTAAGAAATTTACTCCTAAATAACAAATCCAGATAACAAAAAATCCTAAACCACCTAGTATTGCTGTTTTTTTACCATCCCAACCTTTAGTAATACGAGCATGTAAATAGGTTGCAAAAACTAACCAAGTTATTAAGGCCCACGTTTCTTTTGGATCCCAACTCCAGTACGAACCCCAAGCTTCATTTGCCCAAACTCCACCAGAAATAATTCCAATTGTTAAAAATGGAAATCCTAAGCCAATAATTCTATAGCTCCAATTATCAATACTCTGTAATAGTTTCAATTTCCCAAGTTCAGAAATCTCAGTTGAAGGCGATAACAATTTTGCTTCATAATAATCTAACATAATATTATAAAGTGGTAATGAGGAATCATCCATTACTTTTAAATCGACATCTTTATTACGTGAAATAACTAAAAATAAAATACATAATAATGATCCCATGATTAGTGTTGCATAACTTAATAACATCATACTAACATGCATCATTAACCAATTCGATTGTAACGCTGGAACTAACGGACTAGATTTTTGCATCTCAGGAGATAAAGTTAAATTTGCAAATCCATTAATTAACACAGCCACAGGAATTAAAATTGACCCAATTAATTTACTTTTTGTTTTTGTTTCAATAAATAAATAAATAGTTAATAAAGTCCAAGTTAAAAATAATAATGATTCATATAAATTACTCAATGGGAAATAACCTGCTACTATCCAACGTGAACAAAGAATGAAAAATAATAACAAATTAGCACTTATTGTACTAAATCTTCCAATCCTAGCGACTAACGATGAATTACTAAATAATGATAAATTAACCCAATAAACTATCATTGCAAATAACAAAATTCCAAAAACTATGTTTGATGAAAAGTTTTGAATCTCATTCCAATTCATTAAATTTCTCCAATAAAAATTTTTTTATACAAATTATCTTCTATTATATAATTCTACTAAAAACTAAATAGATTTTGTTTATTTTATTCATTTTTATTCATTAAAATTTCAAATCATAAAATTATTATACAAAATTTATAATTGACATTAATTTCTATTTCAAAGTACTATAGTGTTAATTCGAATAAAATTTAAATCTTATGTCATTATTAAGAAAATATGAAATAATGATTCTTCTAAATGAAGAATTTAATGATAGTGAACTAAAAACTTGGGTATTTAATTTCGCAAAAAATTTAAGAAAATTTAGCGTCTGTGATATCTCAGTTATCTCTCGTGGAAAACATAATTTGGCATATCCAATTAGTAATCGAATGAAAGGAAACTATATTCAGTTAAACTTTTCAAGTATGCCCAAATATATAAACAATTTTTCAAATATTTTAAAAATGGATTCAAATGTTTTAAGATTTTTAGTTTTTAATAAACAAGCATAAAAATTTTAATTTAATTATTTGTAATTAGAGAAAAGCTATGATAATATGTGACTAGTTTTGATAGCCTCAGTAGCTCAGCGGTAGAGCAATCGGCTGTTAACCGATTGGTCGTAGGTTCAAGTCCTACCTGGGGCGTATTTGAAAAAGATTTAAAATGACAGAAAATTTTGATAAATTAAAAATTGGAAATAAAGTTTTTAATTCTCGTTTAATGCTTGGAACTGGTAAATATAAAACAACACAAGATACTATTCAAAGTATTGAAAGTAGTGATTGTGAAATTATTACGGTTGCAATACGAAGGTTACCAACTAATTTACAGAATGATACAACCAGTTTCTTAAAAAATTTAGATTGGACAAAACTTTGGTTGTTACCTAACACAGCAGGATCACAAACAGCTGAAGAAGCCATTCGGATGGCATTTTTAGGGCATGAATTAGCTTGCCAACTTGGACAAGAAAATAATTTTTTTGTCAAATTAGAAGTGATTTCTGATCCTAAATATCTTTTACCAGATCCAATTGGAACATTAAAAGCGGCAGAATTTCTTGTTAAAAAAGGTTTTACCGTTCTTCCATATATAAATGCTGATCCAATGTTAGCATTACATTTAGAAGATTTAGGTTGTGCAACTGTAATGCCTTTAGGTTCTCCAATTGGTTCTGGGCAAGGTATCAATAACTTAACAAATATCCAAATTATAATTGAAAATTCAAATGTTCCAGTCATTGTTGATGCCGGAATTGGAACGCCTAGTGAAGCAGCACTTGCAATGGAAATAGGGGCAGATGGTGTATTATTAAATACAGCAGTTGCTCAGTCTAAAAACCCAAGTCAAATGGCCCTTGCAATGAATTTAGCTGTTAAAGCTGGTCGATTATCATATTTGGCAGGACGTATGGAGAAAAAAAATTATGCAACAGCAAGTTCTCCTTTAGATCAGATTAGTAAATTATCTTCGATTTAAAACATCGTACTTTAACTACAATACAATTCCAATTAGTTTCAAAGTTCGAATTGTATTGTAGTTAAAATTTTTTAATCGTTCCAATAATCTAGAATCTGAGAAATATTATCCGAAAAATCGATTTCGATAAATTTTTTTGAATTCGAAATTTTTGACTTAGATACTATTATTGACTCTAGATAATATACTTTATTAAACTTTGGTCGAATTAATTTAGACTGGATAAAATCTACTAAATTTACTCCGCTTCAAATTGACACTAATAAAAATTGATCTCAAAAATTTCAGAATCATGGAAATCTAGTGAAAATTATTGCCCTAAAAACACATCCCGTGATTATTATAAAAGAAAGAACTTCGCCTGAAAAATTTTTATTTATATTCTTAAATTATCTTTCCCACTTCCTATTAACAATTTTAATGTATCTGTCATTTATCGATTTATAATCTTTTTAATAAAGAGTCGGTTATTAATTCGTGATGTTTTCCGAGTAATAGCTATTTGTTCTATTGTATTTTCAATAACAACCTGTAATCGTTAATCATTCCTTTTTTAGGAGTTGAGACATTAAAAAGATCTACACCTGGTAAAACCTTTTTAGAACTATTAGGCTTAGTAATCGCTTTGTCATTGTCAGTATCGACCCAGTTGTTTACTTGGTAATGAAGCTTTTTCCCAATTGCTCGACGTTGTTTTTGAATACTAAGTATCTCCCATTAATTTTATTAGAGAATCAATTGCATTTTTGATTTATAGATGTGTTTCACTATTTGGACTTTCATCGATTAAAACACCATTTTGGGCAGCTACAATTTTTAACTACACCCTCAGTTTCTGACAGGTTTTAAAACGTAATTTATACATCTTTCGTATATAACTCAATAAATATTTAATTGATAAGCTCAATCGAGATCAAAATTACCACTTATTATTCTAAATAAATTTGAGTGAGTACACATTTATTTATTCCGCTTCCATCGTATGTACCAGCTTTCTCTACATCATATTAATATTACTTCGCTTGAACAATGCTCTTACTATCACTTAGTTTATTAAAATAATTATTCGCCTGGTTATCTGTTAATTATGGTGGTCTGAGTCTAATAACTGATTGAAGAAATAAAGCTCTTTCGTTTGAAAACTAAATAATCTTATAAAAAAGTAGACTCATCCAAATTAGTTGAACTAATAAAATATTATCGCCATCCTTAATATTTACTACTTTTTTCAAAAATTCTTCAGTGATATATATTCAAGAATATAGAAATATTACTGATGCCATTTCAGTTTCAGAGATAAATTTTATCTTATCAACATGTTTTAGAATAATAATAGCATGTTGTTCAAACTATTGTAGAGCTGAATGGTGAATTTCTGAAGGAGAAGTTATGACAGGTATAACTCTAATTGAGTGCGTTTTTTCAGGAATAGCAATACTAAAGTCAAAATCAAAGCAACATATATTACAATTTCGTTTTTTAGAGGTTATTTTTTTTTAATAATATAAAAAATTTTATCAGACAGAAAGATTTTTGTTTCATTCTCAATAATAGCATTGTAAAAATATTTATAGATTTTTCGTTTCATAAAAAATATTTCCTGTCAAGATTCTTTTAATAAAATAGATTACAAAATAAAGTTTACTCATTATTTTTTTAACAAAATTTAAGAATTAATAAATTTTGTTAAAAAAATAATGAGTTATTAATTGACTCCAATAACTCTGCTAATATATTTAACCATGGAATATTCTATTTAAAAAAATAATTTTTTAAATCAAGAAAACAATTGGAGTACCTAAATTTCCTTGTTGAACTAGTTAAAAAAGAACTGACTTGGAGACTAATCGAGTTATGAAATTAAAATTTTTAATTTGTTTTTTTAAAGAATCGAGCAGCTCTTCCAGCAATCGTTGGTTTTGCTTCATCATCTTCTAAATTTGAATCATCGAAATCTAATTCATTATTATCTAAATCATTTGATGAATTTTCATCTGAAGATTTAGTCTCAGATTTTGTAACAGTAGTTGATAATTCTTCTTCTGAACCATCTAATAAATTTGGATCAACATCACTAAAATCAACTTCGACTTCGATTTCATTTGTATATGTCATTAATGTTCCTTCTACTTTTTTACGACGGACATGAATTTTTGTATTTGGATATAAAGTTTTTGACAAACATTGCTCTGCTAATGTATCTTCCAAATATTTCATAATAGCACGACGTAATGGACGAGCACCATAAATTGGATCATAACCTTCATCCGTTAAAAAGGCTTGAACTGATAAATCAACAATTAAATTAATTCCTTTTTCCTTTAAGCGATTCTGAACAGATTTAATCATTAAGTCACAAATTTCCCAAATATCAATTCGTGTTAAGTGATTAAATACTACAATTTCATCAATACGATTTAAAAATTCAGGTCGGAAGAAATTTTTCAATTCATCATTTACTAATTTTGTTACTCGTTCAAAAATTTCCGGATCTTTAATTGGTTCTGGGACTGGTTCCCAACCAACAACTGCATCTGGAGTGATTTTAAATCCTTCACCTTGTTCAGATTTTGGTTTAATTCCACTCTCACGTTCAATAATTTTCGCTCCTAAGTTAGTCGTCATGATAATTAAAGTATTCGTAAAATCGATGATACGACCTTTTGAATCTGTTAATCTTCCATCGTCTAAAATTTGTAGTAGTAAATTGAAAACATCTGGATGCGCTTTTTCAACCTCATCTAATAAAACAACCGAATAAGGTTTTGAACGAACTGCTTCTGTTAATTGACCTCCTTCATTATAACCAACATAACCTGGTGGTGAACCGATTAATTTTGCCACAGTATGTTTTTCCATATACTCTGACATATCTAATCGAATCATACTTTCTTCACTTCCGAACATATAATCCGATAAAGTTTTTGTTAATTCCGTTTTTCCAACACCAGTAGGGCCAGCAAATATAAAACTTGCAATTGGACGATTTGGATTTCGTAATCCTACTCGTGCTCGACGAATAGCTTTCGAAACTGCAACAACCGCATGTTTTTGACCAATAATTCGTTCATGAAGAGTATCTTCCATTTTTAATAAACGAGCAGACTCTGAACCTGTAATTTTTGTTACTGGAATTCCTGTCCAATTTGATACTACATCAGCTACGTCATTTTCTGTAACCATATCTACATCACGACGACTAAAGCCACGTGCTTCACTTGTTAAAGCGGATTGTTTCATAATTCGAATATGTGTTCGAACTTCCATTTCATGATCTAATAACTGTTTGGCAGCTTCAAAATCATGCTCCTTAATACAATCTTCTTTATCTTTTATTGTTTCTTGCAATTCATGCATTAAACTTCTTAAACCTAATGGTAAACGGCGATTTTCTAGACGAACTCTAGCTCCAGCTTCATCTAAAACGTCAATAGCTTTATCAGGTAAATAGCGATCTGCAACATATTTATCTGATAGTATTGCAGCTTGTTCTAAGGCTTTGTCATGATAACTTAATGTATGATGTTGCTCAAATTTTGATCGTAACCCACGTAAAATTTCAATAGTAGTTCCTACACTTGGTTCTTCTACATTAACTGGTTGGAAACGTCGTTCTAAAGCAGGATCTCGCTCAATGTATTTACGATATTCATCATTTGTTGTTGCTCCAATACATCTAAATTTTCCTCGTGCTAAAGCAGGTTTTAAAATATTTGCAGCATCTACAGCACCTTCTGCAGCTCCAGCTCCTACTAATGTATGAATTTCATCAATAACAATAATAACAGCAGAATCATTTTGAGCTTCTTCTACAATTCTTTTTAATCGTTCCTCAAACTCACCACGATATTTCGTTCCCGCTAAAATTGAACCAAGATCTAATGCCATGATTAAACTACCATCTAAAAAATCTGGAACTTTTTCTGTTAAGATTAGTTGAGCTAATCCTTCTGCAACAGCAGTTTTTCCAACACCTGGTTCACCGATTAAAACAGGATTATTTTTAGTTCGACGAGCTAATACCGCAATAACATCATCGATTTCTTTCTCACGACCAATCACTGGATCTAAATTACCATCAATGGCTTCTTTAGTAATATTTTCTGCATATTCATCTAAAGTTGGAGTTGGACTACCTTTTTTCTCACGTTCAAGCAAGAATTTTTCAGCTTGTGTTAGTGGACGTAAAATTTCTTCTTGTGTCTCTTCAATGTAAGTTAAAATTAAATTTCTTAATTTATGAATATCTACATTTAATTTATCTAACGTTCTCATTGCAACACCATCTGATTCTGCAATAAGAGCTAATAAAATATGTTCAGTTCCAACAAAATTTTGTCCTAAATCTTTTCCTTCATGTACAGCCATTTCCAATACGCGTTTTGCTCTTGGAGTAAATGGAATTTCTGAAGCAACAAATCCAGTTCCACGACCAATGTATAATTCAATTTCTTTTCGAGCTTTTTTTAATGTAACTTTTAATTTTTTTAATGCTCGTGCTCCAATACCATGTCTTTGACCAATAACACCTAATAAAAGTTGTTCAGTACCTACAAAGTTATGACCCATTCTTCGAGCCTCTTCTTGCGATAGCATAATAACTTTTATTGCGCCTTCAGTAAATTTTTCAAACATAGATATTTGTTTTCTAATTCAAAGAGTTTCAATTCTATTCACTTTAAATATTATTATACACTAATTCGAGGGAAAAGCGAAAAGTAGCATAAGAATTTTTATAAATTTTTATTTGGATGAAGATGTTTTAGACAACCGAAATGTTTAAGGCTCTGAAGAGCCTTTGAATTAGTCGAAAAACTTAGATTGATACTACTAAAATTTATTTCGGAAAATTTCTTAAATAACTAGAAAAGTCAATTCCTAAGAATTGTCGCGCTTCTTAGAAACAATAAAAAATCTCTAGAATGTTTTTTATTAACTTTTGAGTAAATATACTTTAAAGTTAATCGGAATTAAAGTAAGTCAATTCATTTTTCTAAAAATATAATTTTAAAATTTCATTATTATTTTAGAGAACATTTTTTAGCCAGTGAGAACAATTAGATTTAAAAGTAAAATTTTTCTAGCAAAAACTCTAGAAAGTATATTATAATGAAACAAATATTTGAATCTGGCGGTATGGCCAAGTGGTAAGGCAGTGGATTGCAAATCCTCTATCCCCAGTTCGAATCTGGGTGCCGCCTTTGAATAAAAACTATAGTATTGTTTTTAGATTCAAATTATTTTATATTACAATTTATTGAATAGCATAAGTAGTTTATTGGGAATGTGGTGAAATTGGTAGACACGACGGACTTAAAATCCGTTGCTTAGTGATAAGCGTGAGGGTTCAAGTCCCTCCGTTCCCAGTTATTAAATTTAACTATATATTTTTAAAAATCAAGTTGTAAAATTTACTGCACATATTGTTCACAAAAATTTTTATAAGAAGATGACCTTTTGGATATTTTGATAACGATTGAAACATATACAATAAATTTTCACTTCTTATAAACGTCTATTTATATTTATAAATAGACGTTTATAAGAAGTAAAAGTTTATTATAATTATTAAGAAATAGATAATTATTAACAATAATTTTTATGTCACATTTTACTTATATTAAGACTCGTTTTCAAAATTTGTTTTATTTAGAAAAGGCGTTAAATAAATTAAATATTATTCATGAAAAACAAAAAAAAGCAATAAATAACTCAAAATCATACAATACAAATTTAGTAATATCTCAATCAAACGGTTATGATATTGAATTTGTCTGGAATGGTCAAGAATATGAATTAGTTGCAGATATCAGTTTCTGGGAACAATCATCACCAGTTGAAACGTTTATTGACACAATTTCGCAACAATATGCTGGAGAAGTTATTATTGGTGAAAGTCAAAAAATTGGCTTCCAACCAGTTAAATATCAACAAAACTCAGATGGTTCTAATACATTAGTTTTAGAACGCTGGAATAGCTAAATTAGAAAAAATTGTATTGAAAACTAGTAATTTAGAAAAATATGAAATTCGGTTTGAATTTCATATTTTTCTAAATTACTAGTTTTCAATAATTTGAGCCTTTTTTAATAAACTGGCAACAACTTCTGTAGGTTTTGCGCCATAGTTCAACCATTTTTTAATTTTCTCTGTTTCAAAATAATATTTTTTCGAAATTGGATTGTAATACCCAACTTCTTCAATTGGGCGACCATCTCGTCTAAATGTATTTTCCATAATAACAAGACGATACGCAGGCGAGCGTTTTCGTCCGATTCGTTTTAATCTCAATTTTAACATAGAAAGAATTATAATAAAAATATTTTTATAAAAGTAATTATCGTCGTGAATAATACTCAATAACAAGTAATTCATCAAGTTGTAATCCAACATCATTTTGATCACAATAGTCTAAAACTGTTGCTTCTAATTTTGCGCTATCGAATTTTAAATGAGGTGGAATAGTACTTACTTGACTATCTTTAATATTATTTTCAACTAATTTTTTAGAAGTACTTTTTTCTTTAACGCTAATAACATCCTTTAATCTACATTGGAAACTCGGAATACTCACAGTTTTTTTATTAACGGTAATATGGCCATGGTTTACTAACTGACGCGCTTGGGCGATGCTTTTTGCAAAACCTAAGGTAAAACAAAGAGTGTCTAAACGCATTTCTAATAACTGAAGTAAAATTAAACCAGTAACTCCTTTTCGTCGGCGAGCTTCTTTTACATACCGATAAAGTTGGTTTTCAGTTAATCCGTAATTAAATTTTAATTTTTGCTTTTCTTCTAATCGAACGCCATATTCAGTTAGCTTTTTGCTATCTGCGTTAGCATTTCCATCTTTACCTGGCCGATTAAGTTTTTGTGGGGTTTTTGTCGTTAAACCAGGTAACTGTCCTAATCTTCGACTGATTCTTAATTTAGGTCCTCGATAACGTGACATATAAATAAATCTTTAATTTATAACTAATTTTATTTTTATGAATACTGAAGTAGAAAATTTTAAAGAAGGGCGGATGATCGGACTTGAACCGACGAATGGTGGAATCACAACCCACTGCCTTAACCACTTGGCTACACCCGCCAAACTACCTTGACTAATAGTTTATCAGTTTATATTCTTTTACGTCTAGTTTATTTAAAAAAAAATTTAAATCAAATGTATGGTAAAAACTAAAAACTTCTTTTTAAACGGCGAACAGTATTATAGTAATGAAGATATAACGCTTTTTCAATTAATCACTTATTTTAACTATAATAGTTCATTACTTGTTTTAGAATATAATAATTTAATTTGTAATAAAAAAAATTGGAATAAAATTCACATTAATAATAATGATAAAATTGAGGTTGTTACGATTGTTGGAGGTGGATAATTCTATAAATATTTTAATATTCTAGAATTATCATCACTCCATAAAAGTTTAGGTTCGAATTGTTGCATTCAGTTTCTTAGTTAATAATAACTTAAGATTTTGAATAATCATTTCGATTTCTTTATTTTGTAATGTTTTTTCATTTGATTGGAAAGTCAATTGTAAACATAAACTTATATGGTTTTTAGGAATAGTTTTTCCTTTATATTCATCCAATAAGGTTACAGTCGATAAAAAATTAGTTCCATTAAGATATAATAAATCTTGAATTTTTTTAAACGGAATATCTTCACAAATAATAAAAGATAAATCTTTAATGATTTTTGGATAAGATGAATATTCTTTATAAAATTGTAATTTATTTATTGCAATTTGATCTCGAAGAGATTCAAAATCTAGCTCAAAAATATAAAGATTTGATGGAATATTTAATTTTTTTGCCAAAATTGGATGAATTTTACCAAAAAGACCTAAATTAAATTTATTATTAAATTTCAATTTAGCAGTACAGTATGGATGGAAAATTTCATTGTTGTTTAAATCAGAATATGCTTCCCATTGTGGTTCAAGATTTAATTGTTTAAAAAATTGTTCGAATTTTCCTTTAGCTTCAAACCAGGTTAATGAATTTGATAAATCTGACCATGTTGATTTCACATTTGAGCCACCAAAAATACCTGCAATATGTTCTTTTTCTTGAAAGTTTTTTAAACTATCAATCGAAAAAACATGTCCAAATTCAAAACCTTCTGTTATTTGATTTCCTTGTTTTACATTTTCTTCGACTGTTTTAAGTAAATTAGGTAATAATGTTGATCTTAAATTCGAATAGTCGGCAATTAATGGGTTAAGTAATTGAATTTCATTTTTTATGAATGTTTCTTTTTTAACTAAGGAATAATGAATTAATTCATTCAACCCAAGATTTAATAAACAAGCTGTAATCTTTTTTCGTGTTTGATAACTATTATCTTGATGTCCAATAGTTTTAATTTTAGGTAAACGGGCTAAAAAATTATTAAATCCATGTAATCGACCAATTTCTTCTACTAAATCAATTTCTCGCGTAATATCATCTTTTCGTGAATCGGGAATGTCAACTTTCCATATTGCTTTCGATTCATTATATATATAGTTAAAGCATAACCGGTTTAAATAATTGGTAATTAATTTTGGTGTAATATACATTTCATTTTTTGCATATTGGTTAACTGGACCCAAAATTTCTTTTATAGTCTTATACTGTAAGGAAATAGATTTTGAAGTTTGGTTTATATTTTGATTAATTGTATGAAGTTTGCAAATTAAATTTGGATTTGCAATTCTTAATAATGAAATTAATTTATAAAATGATTTTAATAAATTTGTCTCATTCAAAGATTTTTCATAACGTGCTGATCGATCAGTTCTTAAACCTAACATTCGAGACTGTTGTCGAATAGTTTTTGCATTAAAAATACTTCCTTCAATTAATAACGATTTAGTACTAGTCGAATAACCAAAATCTTTATTTGAGATAATTCCGCCAATACTTATTGGTTGAGAATTTGCTTTTAGTAATAAAATTGATTCATTCAGCAAATAAGTATTATCGTTATTTGCCAAAAATGTTTCTTGATTTGTAACTGATTCCAGTGTTAATTTAAATTTTGATATTTTTAGTTTTGAATAAATTTTATCTAGGTCGTAAAATTCAAAAGGATAACCCGTTTCCAATAAAATATAATTCTGAAAATCTAATAAATTATTTAAGGGAGTAATTCCTGAGCTTAATAATTTTTGTTTTAACCATTGTGGAACTGTACAATCAGTTAGATTTTCAACAGTCATAGCTACAAAACTTGAACAGTCTTGACTATTTAGAATATTTGAAGATAAATTTTCGATACTTGGTTTCCAATCCGAATTTTCATAAATATAATTTGTAAATCGGGTGGGTTTATTTAATAAAGCAGCAACTTCTTTAGAAATACCTTCAATTGATAAACTATCAGAACGATTTGCTGTTGCTGAAATATCTAAAGCAATTTCTTTTTGGCCAGTAATATTTAGTTCAAGAATTTCTTCAACTTCAAATCCTCCAAGCGTTAACTTTTCAATTAAATAATCTAAATTAACCGTTTCAATATTTACGAATTCGTTAACCCATTTTAATGATGTTTGCATTTGTGAATTATTGAAAAATTTTTATTTAATTTGCTTTAGTAAAAACTAGTCCATTTGTTTCTCCATATCTTTCCATAAATCTCATAAATCTATCCCACGCTTCTGGGCTTTTCATAATATAAATAGATTCAATAGCTTCAGGTTTACCATTAACAAATCGTGCATTAACGTCACGTGTTTCTAATGTACCTTCTTCATCTATTAGATACATTCCTGTAATTTCGCCTTCTTTTGCTGTACTTTTATCTAAGATATTAGGATTTTTGAATCGAAATGTAGCTGTTCCTGTACTACCATCACGTGAACGAGTCAAGCGAACATCTGGTAATACTTTTTCATCAAGACCTTTGATAAATTGAATTTTCGCTTCCATAAGTGTCTCCTTAATTTACAATTGAAAAATCTAAATTATATTGTTTATAGTTTAATCTAATTATGCAAGTTATGGGAACTAAAAACAACTTTTTCTTAATTAAAGTTCAGAACTAACTGGGGTGGCAGGATTCGAACCTACGAATGGCGGAGTCAAAGTCCGCAGCCTTACCACTTGGCGACACCCCAAGAGATTTGAATTAGTATTTCTAATTCAAACAGGAAAATTTCAATATTGGGCAAGAAGGGATTCGAACCCCTGACACCGTAGTTCGTAGCCACGTGCTCTAGTCCACTGAGCTACAAGCCCAAAATCTAATTTTATATAACTATATTACTATACAAGTGGGATTTTCGTAAAGTTAAAAAAAAAATTAATAGAATTTAGTTTTAAACTTGCAAAATGCGTAATTGTTGAATTAAGTTAATTTTTAATAATTCTTAATTATAAATCAAGAAAATAATTTATTAATATATATATATGGCAAAAAAAATTTTATATCAAGATAATGCCCGTCGTGCTCTTGAGCGTGGAATGGAGATAATGGTTGAAGCTGTTTCCGTTACATTAGGACCAAAAGGTCGTAATGTTGTATTAGAAAAATCATATGGCTCTCCTCAAATTGTAAATGATGGAGTAACAATTGCAAAAGAAATTAAATTAGAAGATCATATTGAAAATACAGGTGTTTCTTTAATTCGACAAGCTGCTTCGAAAACAAATGATGTTGCAGGTGACGGTACAACAACAGCTACTGTTTTAGCTTATGCTATGGTTAAAGAAGGATTAAAAAATGTTGCTGCAGGGGCAAATCCAATTTCAATTAAGTTGGGAATGGAAAAAGCAGCCCAGTATTTAGTAACACAAATTAATGAATTTGCACAACCAGTTGAAGATATTCAATCAATTCAACAAGTTGCTTCAATTTCAGCAGGAAATGATGAAATAATTGGATCATTAATTGCTGATGCACTCGCTAAAGTTGGAAAAGAAGGTGTAATTTCGTTAGAAGAAGGTAAAGGTATCGTAACAGAATTAGAAATTACAGAAGGAATGAAATTAGAAAAAGGTTTTATTTCACCTTATTTTATTACGAATACTGAAAAAATGGAAGTTTTGTATGATAATCCATATATTCTTTTAACT
This sequence comes from Chloromonas sp. AAM2, assembly GCA_004335635.1. Lineage (NCBI taxonomy): Eukaryota > Viridiplantae > Chlorophyta > Chlorophyceae > Chlamydomonadales > Chlamydomonadaceae > Chloromonas > Chloromonas sp. AAM2. Next base: position 29,907 of record QAXH01004262.1, on the reverse strand, counting down.
GATAAACGAATTACTTTAGTTCAACAAGATTTATTACCTATTTTAGAGCAAATCACTAAAACAAAACGCCCATTATTAATCATAGCTGAAGATGTTGAAAAAGAAGCTTTAGCAACTTTAATTTTAAATAAATTACGAGGAATTATTAACGTCGTTACTGTTCGAGCTCCTGGATTTGGAGAATTACGAAAACAAATGTTAGAAGATATTGCTATCCTAACAGGGGGCACTGTAATTACACAAGATGCTGGATTAAGTCTAGATAATATTCAATTAAATTTACTAGGGCAAGCCCGGAGAATTATTGTCAATAAAGATACAACAACAATTGTTGCTACTGGAGAAACTCTTGAAGATATACAAATTCGTTGTGAACAGCTTCGCAAACAAATTAATTTGGCAGATACGGGGTATGAAAAAGAAAAATTACAAGATCGAATTGCAAAGTTATCAGGTGGAATTGCTGTTATTCGTGTAGGTGCTGTAACTGAAACGGAAATGAAAGATAAAAAATTACGTTTAGAAGATGCAATTAATGCAACACGAGCTGCCGTTGAAGAGGGAATTGTTCCAGGTGGTGGAGCTACCTTAGCTCATTTATCTGAAAATCTTGTAACATGGGCTAAAAATAATTTAAAAGAAGATGAACTTATAGGAGCAATGATTATTTCTAGAGCAATTTTAGCTCCATTACGACGAATTGCTGAAAATGCTGGAATTAATGGTCCTGTAATTATTGAGAAAGTTCAACAACAAGAATTTGAAATTGGTTATAATGCAGCAAAAAATACATTTGGAAATATGTATGAAGAAGGAATTGTTGATCCAGCAAAAGTAACTCGTTCTGGACTTCAAAATGCAACATCAATTGCAAGTATGATTTTAACGACAGAATGTATTATTGTCGATGATAGTAAAACTGTAAGTGAATCTTAAATTCACTTACAGTTTTAAATTTAGAGAAATTATAAATCGTTTAAGTCAGACATTGAATCCGAATTTGATTCATTATTCATTTTTGATGCTAACATATCTTTCATCGCTGTTTTTAACTCTTCCACTTGAGATTTCAATGCTGTGAAATTTTCACTTTGACTATCTTGTCTAATTTGTTCAATTAATTTTGTAATATTTTGTTGTTTGTCTTCGGAAATATTTTCTTTCACTGATGTAAGTTCTTTTTCAGCTTCAAAACATAATGCTTCAGCCTGATTTTTTAAGTCAATATTTTCTCGTTTTTCTTTATCAAGTGAAGCATATTTTTCAGCTTCAGCTAACATTTCTTCTACTTCATTTTCGTTCAGATTTGAAGCACCTTGAATCGTAACTGATTGTTCTACTCCTGTTTCTTTCTCTCTTGCTTTTACTGATAAAATTCCATCAACATCAATATCAAATGTTACTTCAATTTGTGGAACACCCCGTTCCGCTGCAGGAATTCCATCTAATCTGAAATTTCCAAGACTTTTATTGCCTGCTACTAATTCTCGTTCACCTTGCAAAATATGAATTTCTACATTTGTTTGATTATCGACAGCAGTAGAGAACATTTCTGATTTTTTAACTGGAATTGTTGTATTTCGAGCAATAATTTTTGTCATAACACCACCTAGTGTTTCAACACCTAATGATAATGGTGTAACATCTAATAATAAGACGTCTTTAACTTCCCCAGCTAAAATACCAGCTTGAATTGCTGCTCCAATTGCAACTACTTCATCTGGATTCACAGACTGATTAGGTTTTTTACCAGTTAAAGATTCTACCAAGTTTTGAATTGCAGGAATTCGTGTTGATCCTCCAACCAATACAATTTCATTTATGTCAGATTTGTCTAATCTAGCATCACTCAATGCTTTTTCGACAGGAACTCGGCAACGATTAATTAAATCCTCACATAATTTTTCAAAATTGTCTCGTGTTAATTCTTGTTCAATATGTTTTGGACCTGTTTTATCTGCTGTAATAAATGGTAAATGAATAGTTGTTTTATCAACTGTTGATAATTCAATTTTTGCTTTTTCAGCTGCTTCAGTTAATCGTTGTAAAGCTTGAATGTCTTCACCTAAATCGATTCCTTCTTTTTCTTTGAAATCATTTATTAACCAATTAACTAAAACATTATCAAAGTCATCACCACCTAAGTTTGTATCACCAGCAGTTGCTAATACTTCAAAGATTCCATCTCCTACTTCTAAAATGGAAACATCAAATGTACCACCACCTAAGTCAAAAACTAAAATAGTTTCATTTTGTTTTTTATCTAATCCGTAGGCTAATGAAGCAGCTGTTGGCTCATTAATAATTCTTAAAACTTCAATACCAGCAATTTTACCAGCATCCATTGTTGCTTGTCGCTGTGAATCATTAAAATATGCTGGTACAGTAATAACTGCTTGAGTTACTTCTTGACCTAAATATTCTGTAGCATCATTAATTAACTTTCTTAACACTTGTGCTGAGATTTCTTCTGGACTAAATTCTTTTTTCAGTGCTGGACAATTAATTTTAATATTGTCATTTTGATCTTTACCTACTTTATATGGTAATTTTTTTGATTCTTGAGCAATTTCACTTTCTTTTGATCCAATAAATCGTTTTACAGAGAAAAATGTATTTTCAGGGTTAATAACTGCTTGACGTTTTGCAATTTGTCCTACTAATAATTCTTCTTTTTTTGTATAGGCTACAATAGAAGGCGTTGTTCGTAAGCCTTCAGCATTAATAATTACACTTGGCTGACCTCCTTCAATTGCAGCTACTACAGAGTTTGTCGTACCTAAATCAATTCCTACAACTTTTGCCATTTTGATTTTCTTTTTATAGTTTATGTTTTAAAATGAATTATAATTCTTGGCATTAATATTAATAATACCTAATAAACCGTAGAAAAAAAATTATTTAATAACATAGTCTATTTATCTTAACTAGACAAAGATTAGCAAATTTTTTACACTTTAAAAAATAATTTACTGATTCTAATCAGTTTATTTAGGAATCTAATATAACGACATAACAAAGTTAATAAGTATGAAATAAATTTGGAGGAATATTGTGGCTATAGGTTTATTAGGGAATAAAATCGGTATGACTCAAATTTTTGATGAATCCGGTAATATTATTCCAGTTACAATTTTAAAAGTTGGACCTTGTGTAATAACACAAGTTAAAACAAAATCAAAAGATGGATATAATTCAATTCAAATTGGTTATGGTAATGTTTCAAATAAATCGTTAACTCAACCAGAATTAGGACATTTGCAAAAGTCAAACATTCAACCTTTAAAATATTTAAAAGAATTTAGAACAACTGAAAATGATAACTTTTCAATTGGTCAAGTTTTAAATGTCGATTCGTTTTCACCAGGTCAACTTGTAAATATTCGAGGAAAAAGCATTGGTAAAGGTTTTGCAGGTCTTCAAAAACGTCATAATTTTACTCGAGGTCCAATGACTCATGGTTCAAAAAATCATAGAGCACCAGGTTCTATTGGAATGGGAACAACTCCGGGACGTGTTTTACCCGGAAAAAAAATGGCAGGGCAATTAGGAAACAAAATTACAACCATTAAAAAACTTAAAGTTATTCAAATAAATTCAGAAGAAAATCTTTTAGTTATAAAAGGATCGGTTCCTGGAAAACCGGGAAATTTATTAAGTATTGTTCCTTCAGATTAGATTAACCTTAGTTATAAAATAAATATAGTGAAATATTAAAGTATGACCATTCAAAAATTTATAACATATACTCCATTAGACGTAAATGGAAAACAATTAAATGAAAGCCATGAATTAACGTTAAATGTTGTTGAAAATTCAGGTAATTATTTACTACACAAAGATGTCTTAAGACATTCAAGTTTTCAAAAACAAGGAACAGTTTCAACAAAAACTCGGAGTGAAGTTCGAGGTGGAGGACGTAAACCATGGCGTCAAAAAGGGACAGGCCGTGCTCGAGCAGGTTCAAATCGTTCCCCTTTATGGAAAGGTGGTGGTGTTATTTTTGGACCGAAACCAAAAAAAGTTTTTCTAAAATTAAATAAGAAAGAACGTCGCCTAGCTTTACAGACTTTATTGTATAACAAAAAAAATAACATTATTCTTATTGAAAATTTAGAAAATGAAATTAGTGTACCAAAAACTAAAAATTTTTTAAAAATTTGTCAGGATTGTAACATCAATCTAGATCAAAAAGTTTTAGTTGTTGTTTCAAAGAAACTAACTACATTAAAGTTGTCAGTACAAAACCTGAAAAATGTTGAATTAATTTCTGCTTCAAATTTAAATACTTTAAGTTTACTAAAAGCGAAACAAATTATTTTAACACCATTAGCAATAAATGATATAAAGGAGATGTATTGTGATTAATTCTTCTGATTTTTCTCGTAGTAATGCACAAATTATTAAATATCCGATTATTACAGATAAAGCTACACGACTATTAGAAAATAATCAGTATAGTTTTGTCGTAGATCCTTCTTCAGATAAGATAGCAATCAAAACTGCAATTGAATATTTATTTAATGTTACAGTTATAAAAGTGAATACATGTCGTTTACCACGTAAGAAAAAACGTGTAGGAAAATATATTGGTTGGAAACCACAATATAAAAAGGCAATTGTAACCTTATCTGAAGGCGATGTAATCAATTTATTTACTGAGAATTAATAAATAATATAAAACAATCAAGTTTATGAGTATTCGTCTTTATAAATCGTACACACCAGGTACAAGAAATCGAGCACTTTCAGCGTTTGATGAAATTACAACAACTAAGCCAGAAAAAAGCTTAATTCGAAAAAATCACCGAAATAAAGGTCGAAATAATCGTGGAGTTATTACTATTCGACATCGAGGGGGCGGTCATAAAAAACGCTACCGAATAATTGATTTTAAACGAAATAAATATGAGGTTGAAGGCATCGTAGCATCTATTGAATATGATCCAAATAGAAATGCTCGAATTGCATTAATTCATTATGTTGATGGTGAAAAACGATACATTTTACACCCAAAAGGATTAACTGTTGGAAATACAATTCTTTCTGGTTCGAATTCTCCATTAAGTGTCGGAAATAGTTTACCGTTAGAAGAAATTCCATTAGGAACTTCTATCCATAATATTGAATTAATTCCAAATCGAGGGGGTCAAATTGTTCGAGCAGCTGGAACATCGGCAAAAATTTTGGCTAAAGAAGGAGATTATGTTACTTTACGTTTACCGTCTAAAGAAATTAGATTACTTCGGAAAGAATGTCTAGCTACTATTGGAGAAGTAAGCAATAATGATTCATTTTTAGTACAAAGTGGAAAAGCTGGTAGAACGCGTTGGTTAGGCAAACGACCAACTGTTCGTGGTTCAGTTATGAATCCATGTGATCATCCACATGGTGGTGGTGAAGGAAGAGCACCAATTGGTAGAACTCGTCCATTAACTCCATGGGGCAAACCAGCCTTAGGAATTAAAACAAGAAAGAGAAAAAAATTAAGCGATGCTTATATTCTTCGTCGACGTTCTTAAAGCATTATTAGATAATTTTAAAAATTTACAAAGATATTTTAAAGATGCCAAGATCATTAAAAAAAAGTCCGTTCGTTGCCTATCATTTATTAAAAAAAATTGATCAAATGACTAAGGCTGGAAAAAAAGACACTATTACAACCTGGTCTCGATCATCAACTATTTTACCTAGTATGGTTGGATTTACAATAGCTGTTTACAATGGAAAACAACATGTGCCAATTTTTATTTCAGACCAATTAGTTGGTCATAAACTTGGAGAATTTGTCTCTACAAGAAATTTTAAATCTCATATCAAAGCTGATAAAAAAACAAAACGTTAACTAAATTAAAAAATGAATCGAATTCTCTATAAGAGTAGATGTCGATGCAATGAAGAATTTTCGATAACTAAAAAACGGAAACTCAGCACTAGACGTGAAGGAAAACCACTTCAATATCCAAAACCGAATGAAGTTGTATCGAAAACTTTTCAAATTAGATATGACAAAAAATTATCTCCAACTGCAAAACTTATTTTAAATAGTTTTCAAAACAAGTATATTTATTATGCAATTGATGATATTTTATATTCGTTTAAATCAAATTCAAGGGAACGAGAAAATCTTTTAGCAATTCTGTATTCACCGGTTCTTTCTTTGCAGAACAATTTTTCGATTAATTTTTTTGATATTTGGATTCATGAAATTTATATTCATGAAATATCAAAGGTTAATAAATTTTTTAAAAATGACTTTTCAAATTTTGAGCAGCTTAATTATATAACGATTAAGCTTTTGTATAAAACAAGAACCCCGGTGAAAAAACTAGATTCATTATGGTAAGTGGTCAATTTTGAACTCAAAATTTGTGAAAATATATGCTTATTTTTTGATTAGATTGATGAAAAACTATGAATGTTCAAAGTCTCAGTTTTTTAAAGTTCAATCTTTTTATTGAATATTTATTGAATATTACATATTAAAAATTATTTATGTCAGACAACCAATCAGTCAAAGCAGTAGCTAAATATATTCGTATGTCTCCTCATAAGATAAGACGAGTTTTAGATCAAATTAGAGGTCGTTCATATCAAGAAGCATTAATGATTTTAGAATTTCTTCCTTATGATGCTGGTGGGCCTATTTGGCAAGTAGTTCATTCAGCAGCTGCTAATGCAAAACATAATTATGGGTTAGATAAAAAGAAATTAATTATTGATGAAATTTTTGCAGATGAAGGACCAAAATTAAAAAGAATTCGACCACGTGCACAAGGTCGAGCATATAAAATTTTAAAGCCAACCTGTCATATTACAGTTATTATGAAGGCAAATAATTAAACAATCAAACAACACATTTAATTTTAAATTAAAAGAATTAATTATATGGGGCAAAAAACACATCCTTTAGGATTTAGATTAGGTATTACACAAGAACATAAAGCTAACTGGTATGCCAATTTTAATCAATATGCCAATATTTTAGAAGAAGACAATAAAATTAGAACATATATAAATACAATTTCAAAAGCAAATAGTATTTCAAATGTTCGAATTAATCGAAATGGATTAAATGATCAAATTCAATTAAATATTGAAACTGGGAAACCAGGAATATTGGTTGGTGATATGGGTAGTGGACTTGAAAATTTGTTGAATAATATTAAAAAGTTATTACCAGAAAATCGTCAACTTACAATTAACGTTTTTGAAGTAGAAAAAGTTGATTTAAATGCGTCGCTTCTTGCAGACTTAGTTGCGGAACAACTTGAAAAGCGTATTGCTTTTAGACGAGCAATTCGAGAAGCATTACAACGAGCTCAAAAACAAAATGTAAATGGAATTAAAATTCAAGTTTCAGGACGCTTAAATGGTGCTGAAATTGCGCGAAGTGAATGGATTCGGGAAGGTCGAGTTCCTTTACAAACCCTACGGGCCGATATTGACTATGCAACACAAGAAGCAAATACAATATATGGAGTTTTAGGAATTAAAGTTTGGTTATTTAAAAGTGAAATCTTAGCTAAATAAAGAAAAGTTTTCAATTAATCAAAAAATTTTATTTATTAAATTAATTTGTTATGTTAAGTCCAAAAAGAACAAAATATAGAAAACATCATCGTGGACGTATGCGAGGACAAAAAACTCGTGGAAATGAAATTTGTTTTGGAAATTTTGGTTTAAAAGCCTTAGAACCAAACTGGATTACATCACGTCAAATTGAAGCAGCTAGACGAACAATTACTCGTTATACAAAACGTGGAGCTTCATTATGGATTAGGATTTTTCCTGATAAATCTGTTACAGCCCGTGCTGCTGAATCACGAATGGGTTCAGGTAAAGGGGCAGTAGATTATTGGGTAGCTGTTGTAAAACCAGGAACAGTTATTTTTGAAATTGGTTCTGTTCCAGAAGAAGTTGCTAAAAGTGCTCTAACTTTAGCCGCGTATAAACTACCACTAAAAACAAAATTTATTATTAAAGACAATATTAAATAAAAATATGGGTGTACCTCAATTTACTGATATTATTTCACTTTCAAATACAGAAATATCTGAAGCTATTATTGAAACTGAAAATCAATTATTTAATTTACGTTTTAAAAAAGCTACTCGTCAAAATTTTAAATCACATGAAATTAAATTTGCAAAGCGTCGTTTAGCTCAATTAAAAACACTTTTAACATCGAGATTAGAAAATCTTGAGCAAAAATAAAAAAAAAACAACTTAATCGCTAATTACGATTAAATAGTAAAAATTATACTAGTCAATAGATATTTAAGGAGTTTTGAATGCCAGTCAAACAAGAAATTGGTATTGTAATTAGTAATAAAATGCAAAAAACTATTGTGGTAAAAATTGAAGATCGATATTCACACCCAATTTATTCTAAAACATTATCAAAAACTAAAAAATATTTAGCTCATGATGAATTAGAAACATGTAATATTGGTGATCAAGTATTACTTGAAGAATGTCGTCCATTAAGTAAAAGAAAACGTTGGAAGTTAATAAAAGTTCTTTCAAAATCATCGTTAATAAGTTAAATGATATTTTTATGATTTATCCTCAAACAATGTTAACCGTAGCCGATAATACGGGTGCTAAAAAAGTTATGTGTATTCGGGTTTTAGGTGGTAGTAAAAAATATGCAAAAATTGGAGATACAATTATTGCAGTAGTGAAAGAAGCGATACCTAATATGCCGATTAAACGCTCTGATGTAGTTAGAGCAATTGTCGTTAGAACTAAAAAGACAATTCGTCGTCCAGATGGCATGTATATTCGATTTGATGACAATGCCGTTGTAATTGTTAATATGGAAAATAATCCTCGTGGAACTCGTGTCTTTGGACCAGTTGCTCGTGAAATTCGTGATAAAAACTTTTCTAAAATTGTTTCATTAGCACCGGAGGTTTTATAGATGCCAAAACAACAAAAAATACATGTTAAAGTTGGTGATATCGTCATAATTATTTCAGGTTTTCATAAAAATGAAACAGGTGAAATTATTAAAATTAATAAGAAAACAGGAAAAGTTCTTGTAAAAGGAATTAATTTTAAGTTTAAACATGTTAAACCAAATACAGAAAATGAGATTGGAGAAATTAAACAATTTGAAGCTCCTATTCATCATTCAAATGTGAAATTAAATTTAAAATAAGTATCTTAATATGCTAAATCAACATTCATTAGAAGAAATTGCTGATATTCATAATTTGCTTAGAGACATCAAGGAAGAGTATAATCAAGGTATTAAGCCAATTTTAATAAAAAATAGTCCAAAATTATTTAAAAATCCACATACTGTTCCAAAATTAAAAAAAATTCAGATTAACCGTGGTCTAGGCTTAGCTGCTCAAAATACAAATGTTTTGAAAAAAAACATTGAAGAATTTGAGCGAATTACTGGACAAAAACCAGTTATTACTCGAGCTAAAAAAGCTATTGCTGGATTTAAAATTCGCGAAAATATGGAATTAGGCTTGAGTGTAACATTACGTGGTAAAAAAATGTATGCATTTTTAACGAAATTAATATTTTTTACATTTGCTCAAATTCGTGATTTTCGCGGTTTATCATTACGAAGTTTTGATAAAGCTGGTAATTATACTTTTGGTTTAAAAGAACAATTAATATTTCCAGAAATTGAATATGATGATGTTGAACAAACTCAAGGTTTTACAATCAACATTATTTTAGAAAATTGTTCACCAAATTATAGATCAAAGTCGGTTGATAAAATTTTAAACGGAATGATTCTATTTAAATTTTTACGTTTCCCATTAAATGATTGTGGATATTATGAAAAATATTCATCTATTCCGGAAATTAATCAAGCATGGGATAAAAAACGACATTTAAAACGAAAACGTTGGTCACAAGAATAAAAAATGAAAAAATATATTGGGTAAGGAGAGAATTGTGGTAAACGATACAATTTCAGATATGTTAACAAGAATTCGAAATGCCAATATGGTAAAACATCAAATTGTCCAAATTCCATCAACAAAAATATCATTAGCGATTGCAAAAATTTTAAAGGAAGAAGGATACATTGAAGATTTCGAAAGTTATATTGAAAACAATAGAAAATACTTATTAATTTCATTAAGATACATTGGAAAATCTCGCACGCCTGTTATTTGTAAAATTGAACGAATAAGTAAACCTGGCTTAAGAGTTTATTCAAATGCCAAACAATTACCAAGAGTTTTAGATAATTTAGGAATTGCAATTATTTCAACGTCAAAAGGAGTAATGACAAATCTAAAAGCTAAAGAGCTTGGGATTGGAGGCGAAGTTCTATGTTATATTTGGTAAATACAAGGAGTCTCTAAAATGTCACGTATCGGTAAATTACCAATTACGCTACCAGAAAACGTTGATGTTAACTATAGTGGATCAGAAATTACAATAAAAGGAAAATTTGGAACATTACAAACAAACATTCCAGATACTATTGATGTTACACAAAATGATAATAGTTTACAGGTAAATTTAAAATCGGCAGCGCGTGGTGATCGTTCATTACACGGTTTATATCGAACATTAATTAATAATATGGTTGTAGGAGTTTCAGAACAATTTCAAATAACTCTTTTATTAAAAGGTGTTGGATATCGAGCAGTAGTTCAAGGAAATGATATTGTCTTAAATTTAGGTTATAGTCATCCGGTTAAAATTGAGATTCCAAAAGATATATCAGTTGAAGTTGTTCAAAATACAACTATTAATTTGAAATCATGTAATAAAGAATTATTAGGTTTATTCGCAGCAAACATAAGATCGTGGCGCCGTCCCGAACCTTATAAAGGAAAAGGAATTTTATATGCAGGTGAACAAATTATTCGTAAAGCTGGAAAATCTGCAAAATAATCTATCTAATTAACTTTATTTTTAAAATAGTTAATCGATAAGAATTTTTAATTCATGACTTATGAATTAAAAAGTTGTTACCTTTTTAAAAAATTAAGAATTATAACTATGAAACTTTCAAAACGAACTTTATTAAAATTGAAAAATAAAAATAAGAAATTAAAACCCGAAAAATATAAAAAATTAAAGCGCGAAGCTTTACGTGGTCGAATTAAAGGAACTTTAGAAAGACCAAGATTATCGGTTTATCGTTCAAATGAAAATATTTATGCACAAATAATTGACGATACAAGTTCTAAAACTTTAATTGCTTGCTCAACATTAGATCGTTCAATTAAACTAAGTCTTTCAAATGGACGAACATGTGATGCTTCTCGACTTATGGGAGAAAAATTAGCAGAGTTAAGTTTAAAAAAAAATATTAAAAAAATTGTTTTTGATCGAGGTCCTTATTTATATCATGGACGAATCAAAGCTTTAGCCGATGGTGCTAGAGCTGGTGGTCTTCAATTTTAAATTAAAATTTGTAAATAAATATACAGGTTAAATATAGTTTATGAGTAGCGATTTAAAAAAAATAAACAAATCAAGAAAGAATTCTCGACGTATTCAAGAACCAAAATTAGTTGAAAGGTTAATTAAAATTAGTCGAGTTTCTAAAGTAACCAAAGGTGGAAAGAAATTAAGTTTCCGTGCAATTGTAGTAGTTGGTGATGAAAATGGACAAGTTGGTGTTGGGGTCGCAAAAGCTGATGATGTTGTAAATGCATTTAAAAAAGCTAAAACTGATGGGCGTAAAAATTTAATTAAACTTCCTATTACCAAATCATTAAGTATTCCTCATCATGTAGAAGGAGTATTTGGGGCTTGTAAAGTGATTATGAGACCTTCTGTAGAAGGTTCAGGGGTTATTGCAGGTGGAGCTGTTCGAATTGTTTTAGAAGTTGCTGGTGTTAAAAATGTAATTGCAAAACAATTAGGATCAAATAATTTATTAAATAATGCACGTGCATCCGTTTGTGCATTGGATAGTTTGACAACGAAATCTCAAGTAGCGAAAAAAAGAAATTTGGATTTAACATAATTTAATAAATATTAATTAAAAATAGAACAGTGAAAATCAATAAAGAGATTCGAGATACTATACTAAAACGGTTAGCTATCAGTCTTGGAATATTATTACTTATTCGTATGGGGACATTTCTTCCCGTTCCAGGCATTAACCATACTGATTTAGCATTTTATCTTCAAAGGCATTCTGTCACAAGAAGTTTAGTTAGTACATTTTCTGGTGATGATACTTTTGTCATTGGTTTATTTACTTTAAACATTTTTCCATATATAAACGCATCAATTTTAGTCCAATTAATATTAGGATTTTCACCTAAACTTTCAAAATTACAAAAAGAAGGTGATCTTGAAGGACGTCGTTCAATTAATCGATTAACTCGGTTTATAACATTAAGTTGGGCTATTATTCAAAGTTTAAGTCTTGCGTTTTATTTAAAACAAATATTATTTGATTGGAACTATTTTTTAGCAATCGAAATTGTTATTTGGTTAACAACAGGAGCAATGATTGTTTTATGGTTAAGTGAATTAATTACTGATTATGGGTTAGGAAATGGTGCATCATTATTGATTTATACAAATATTATTTCAAGTTTACCAAATCTTTGTAAAAAAGTGATTGCTGAAAATAGTGGCAATTTTTCTTTTTCATCAGGGTTAGGAATTAGTATTCTAATTTTTGTTTCGTTATATGGAATCGTGTTTTTACAAGAAGGTGTTCGAATTATCCCATTAATTTCATCGAAACAATTAAATCAAGCTTCATCACCAGATTCTATAACTACAAATAATTATATTCCATTGAGGTTTAACCAGGCTGGTGTTATGCCAATTATCTTAACTACGGCAATTTTAGTTGTTCCAAATTATATTAGTAATTTAGGATTATTACCTAAAATTAATTTTCCAATAAATTTTGACTCATTAAAATTTATTTATTGGATAGGATATTTTGCATTAATATTAGTTTTTAGTTCATTCTATTCAACAATTGTTTTAAATCCTAAAGACATTTCTGATCAATTGCAAAAAATGGCTGTTACAATACCTGGAATTCGACCAGGAGTACAAACCACTTTTTATTTAAAACAATTAATGAAACGAATTACTTTAATTGGAGCAACTATACTTGCTACTTTAGCAACAGTGCCAAATTTTATCGAGTCAACATTAAATATTACAAGTCTTAATGGATTAAGTACAACTTCCTTATTAATTTTAGCTGGGGTTGTATTAGATTTAGCTCGAGAAGTAAAAAATATCTATTATTCTAATATTTATAACAATATATATTAATAAAATAAAAATTATTATTTAAAAATTAAAATGAAAGTTCGTCCTTCAGTAAAAAAAATGTGTGATAAATGTCGAGTGATAAAACGACATGGTAGAATTATGGTAATTTGTCCAAATCCAAAACATAAACAACGTCAAGGATAATATTTTAAAGGAGTTTAGAAAATGGTCAGATTAGTTGGTGTTGATTTACCACGAAATAAAAGAATTGCTTATGCACTTACTTACATTCATGGTATTGGTCTCACATCTGCAAAAAAAATTATTGAAATTGCAGGTATTGACCCAGAAACAAGAAGTGATGATTTAACTACAGAACAAACAATTGCATTACGTCAAACATTAGAAAATGGTGATTTAAAACTAGAAGGTGACTTAAGACGATTTAATGGTTTAAATATCAAACGATTAAATGAAATTAATTGTCATCGAGGAAAAAGACATAGAAATAGTTTACCTGTACGCGGTCAACGAACTCGAACAAATGCTCGTGCAAGACGAGGAGCAAAGAAAACTGTTACGGGTAAGAAAAAATAATTTTATTTGTAATATTTGTATATGCCAAAAACAATTAAAAAATCAACTACTAGAAAAGACAAAAATAAAAATAGCTTTACAAATGGTATTGTTCATATTCAATCAACATTTAACAATACAATAGTAACAATTACTAACTTAACAGGTGATACTATAGCTTGGGCGTCAGCAGGAAGTTCTGGATTTAAAGGAGCTCGAAAAAGTACACCTTTTGCCGCTCAAACAGCTGCAGAAAAAGCAGCATTAGAAGCGTTGAGTACGGGTATGAAAAATGTTGAAATTTTAGTAAAAGGACAAGGGTCAGGACGCGAAACAGCAATTCGTGCAATTGAAGGGGCAGGATTTGATATTTCTTCAATTCAAGATATAACTTCAGTGCCACATAATGGCTGTCGTCCTCCAAAACGACGCCGTGTTTAGAAAGAATTTTTATTTCTAATAAATTAAACTATGAATAACATTTCTATAAAGTGTCTTAAATCAGAAAAAATTCAATCAGGTACTTGTCATGGACAATTTTTGATAAATTCTTTAAGACCTGGACAGGGAATAACAATTGGAAATCAATTAAGACGAGTACTTTTAGGTGATTTAGGAGGAGTTGCAATTTCAGCAGTTCGAATTGCTGGTGTAAGTCATGAATTTTCAACAATTCCAGGTGTTCGTGAAGATATTCTTGAAATTTTATTAAACTTAAAAGGAATTGTTCTAACAAGTAAAACGCAAGAGACACAATTTGGACGTTTAAAAATTCAGGGACCCTGTGTGGTAACAGCTGATCTCATTCAGCTGCCACCAAATTTAGAAATTGTCAATCCAAATCAATATATTGCAACAATTTCTACATCGAATATTCTTGAAATCGAATTTAAATTTGAATATGGCATTGGATATAAATTAGCATCACAAACTTTTTCGGATGAAGCTGATAATTTTTTACAACTTGATACAGTTTTTATGCCCGTTCAAAAAGTAGATTTTAAAATAGAGAATGTTTACGATACTGCCAACAATATTACCGAACGATTATTTATTGATATTTGGACAAATGGTAGTATTTCTCCTAATGATGCTCTTGAATCAGCCGCTCAAATTATTATTGACTTATTTACTTTATTAATTAACAATAAAGATACAAATGAGAGTAGTCAATTAAAAACAAAAGCTCGATCAATTAGTATGGAACCGTATACAAATATTGCTATTGAAGAATTGCAATTATCTGTTCGAGCCTATAATTGTTTAAAAAAAGCTCAAATAAATACCGTTGGTGATTTATTACAATATTCTCCAGAAAAATTACAAGAACTTAAAAATTTTGGTCGAAAATCAGCGGATGAAGTTTTTTCTACATTAAAAAATAAACTCGGTATTATTTTGAAATAAGAAATGGTTTTATTTGTGACTTTTAATTAACTAATATTTTTCATTATTTATTTTTAACCAGAATTATGAATTCATTAAATAAAACATTTTTACCTACGAAAAATTATAAAAATCGTAATTGGTTTATTATTGATTGCAAGGGACAAAAATTAGGTCGACTTGCAACAGTTATTGTCGCTTTATTGAAAGGTAAAGTGAAACCGCATTATTATCCATCAATTGATATTGGAGATTATATAATTTTGATCAATGCGGATTCAATTATTTTAAATGAAGATAGTAAACAGTACATTGTAAATAAACCTGGAAGACCAGGTCATTCTTTAAAAATAAAGAATGTTGTCGATTGTCTTCCAAAACTAATCATTGAACGAGCTGTAAAAGGAATGTTATCAGAAACGGAGACAAAACGCTTAATGAGAAGATTAAATATCTATAATAATCAAAATCATCCTCATCAAGCTCAATCTCCGATTCAGATTGATATTTCAAATTTTGGCTCAACAACCCACTTTAATAGTGATAAAATTAAACTTAATTAAATTTAATTATTATCTGCTTATTATATTTCAAGAGATAATAATAAATAACGAATTTCATTAGTATTTGACAATTCAATTAATGAGAATTAAAAATTAAAAATCTATTTATAAATATTTAAATTTATGCATGAATTAATTTTTCAAAAAAATAATATTGGTCTAGGAAAACGTAAACAAGCAACTGCACGTGTTTTTTTAGTTCCAGGTGAAGGAAATTTGATAATAAATAAAATTTCCGGTGATAAATACTTACAATATAATGATAGCTATTTAAATTTAGTTTGGTCACCTTTAGAAAAATTAGGCTTAGAAAAAACCTTTGATGTTGTAGCACTAGTTAAAGGTGGTGGACTTACAGGACAAGCTGAAGCTATTCAATTAGGAATTGCAAGATTATTATGTAAAATGGACAAAGAAAATCGTCCAGTTTTAAAACCATTTGGATTCTTAACGCGTGATTCACGAATTAAAGAACGTAAAAAATATGGTTTAAGAAAAGCAAGAAAAGCTCCACAATATTCAAAACGTTAATTTTTATATTATAAAAATATGCCAAAATCTGATATACATCCTACATGGTATGAAAATACACCCGTAATATGTGATGGAAAACCACTTTGCTTAATCGGTTCAACAAAGAATCAATTACAAGTTGACATTTGGTTAGCAAATCATCCTTTTTATACTGATTCACAAGTTCTTGTAGATAGTGAAGGACGGGTTGAAAAATTTATGAAAAAATATCGATTAGATACAAACAACTAATAATTTGTAAAATTTATTTAGAAAGAATTTATGCCAACAATACAACAATTAATTCGTTCACGACGAATACAAATCAAAAAAAAAACAAAATCTCCCGCTCTTGTTAATTGTCCACAGCGTCGTGGTGTTTGTACTCGTGTTTATACAACAACACCTAAAAAACCGAATTCCGCAATTCGAAAAGTAGCACGGGTAAGGTTAACCTCAGGATTTGAAGTTACAGCGTACATTCCAGGAATTGGTCATAATTTACAAGAACATTCTGTTGTTTTAATTCGAGGTGGTCGAGTTAAAGATTTACCCGGAGTACGTTATCATATTGTTCGAGGGGCTCTGGATACAGGTGGTGTCAAAGATAGAACACAAGGTCGTTCAAAATATGGAGTAAAAAAACCAAAAGCTGAAAAATAATTAAATTAAATATTTATTATGTCGCGTCGAAATATTTCAAAAAAACGTTTTCCAGAAGCTGATTCAATTTATAATAGTTACTTAGTTAGTTTACTAATTACTCGAATTTTAAAATCGGGAAAAAAAACTATTGCTAAAAAGATTGTTTATGAAGCATTTGATATCATTAAAAAAAAAACAAATGAAGATCCATTAGTGATCTTTGAAAAAGCTATAAGAAATGCAAGTCCAATTGTCGAAGTTAAAGCTAGACGGGTTGGGGGTTCGACTTACCAAGTACCGGTTGAAGTTAGTGGTTTTAGAGCAACAAATTTATCGTTACGTTGGATTATTCAATATGCTCACCAACGAGCTGGACGAAGCATGTCAATTAAGTTAGCTAATGAAATTATTGACACATCAAACGATATCGGTAATACTATTAAAAAGAAAGAAGAAACTCATAAAATGGCTGAAGCGAATAAAGCTTTTGCACATTTTAGATATTAATTTCTAATATATCCAAATTCTCGCTAAAAGCTTAAGGATAAAATATAATTTTTTTAATATTTATAAGGAATTTAATAATGGCACGTGAAAAATTTGAACGTACAAAACCACACGTTAATATTGGTACTATTGGACATGTTGACCACGGAAAAACAACTTTAACTGCTGCAATTAGTGCAACTTTAGCATTAGACGGAGGTGGTGACGTTAAAGCATATGCTGATATTGATGGTGCTCCTGAAGAACGAGCACGTGGAATTACAATAAATACTGCTCATATTGAGTATGAAACTGCAAATCGTCACTATGCTCACGTTGATTGTCCAGGTCACGCAGATTATGTGAAAAATATGATTACTGGTGCAGCTCAAATGGATGGAGCTATTTTAGTAGTTTCAGCTGCTGATGGTCCAATGCCTCAAACACGTGAACATATTTTATTATCAAAACAAGTAGGTGTTCCAAATATTGTAGTATTCTTAAATAAAGAAGATCAAGTAGATGACGCTGAATTATTAGAATTGGTAGAATTAGAAGTTCGTGAATTACTTTCGACATATGATTTTCCAGGTGATGACATTCCAATTTGTGCTGGATCAGCATTACAAGCAATTGAAGCAATTTCATCAAATCCAAATATTCGCCGTGGTGATGACCCATGGGTAGATAAAATCTATGCATTAATGGATGCTGTTGATGATTATATTCCAACACCAGAGCGTGATACAGAAAAAACATTCTTAATGGCTATTGAAGATGTTTTCTCAATTACAGGTCGTGGTACTGTTGCAACTGGTCGTATTGAACGTGGTGTTGTAAAAGTTGGGGATAATGTTGAAATCGTTGGTATTGGTGATACACAATCAACAACAATTACTGGAATCGAAATGTTCCAAAAAACGTTAGAAGAAGGATTCGCGGGTGATAATGTTGGTATTTTATTACGTGGTGTAACACGTGATGATATTGAACGTGGAATGGTATTAGCTAAACCTGGTACAATTACACCACATACAAATTTTGAATCAGAAGTTTACGTTTTAACAAAAGATGAGGGTGGTCGTCACACACCATTCTTCACAGGTTACCGACCTCAATTTTATGTACGAACAACAGATGTAACTGGTGCAATTACACAATTTACTGCAGACGATGGCTCAATTGTTGAAATGGTGATGCCAGGTGATCGTATTAAAATGACAGCAGAATTAATTTATCCTGTAGCAATCGAAGAAGGTATGCGATTCGCAATTCGTGAAGGTGGTCGTACTATTGGTGCAGGTGTAGTTTCTAAAATTGTTAAATAATTAAAAATTTTTATGGAAATGCAAACGAATGCAAAAATTCGTGTACGATTAGAATCTTTTGATCATGAACTTTTAGTTTCTTCATGTCAAAAAATAGTCAACATTTTAAAAAATACTCCATTAAATTCTATCGGAGTAGTAACACTACCAACTCGTAAACGCATTTATTGTGTTTTACGTTCACCTCATGTTGATAAAGACTCTAGAGAACATTTTGAGATTCGAGTTCATAAACGAATTTTAGAAATCTATTATGATTCAGAAGTACCTATTTTTGATTTATTATCAGAAGCAGATTTACCTTCTGGAGTTTTTTATAGACTTTGTTTATCTTAATTATGATTCAACTGTTAGAAGTAAAAACTATACTAACAGTTGAATTAAATAATGATATTTTTATCTTTTCAGCTCCTTTACAAAATTATTTTATATTTTATCTGGCCCTCTAAAAATAGTTTATTTTCCAACTTATTTGGCTGAAATAGTAAATTTTCTAGTGAGTCTATAAAAGTCCCTTAAGAGGGAGGCTAAAGAATTTTAAAAAGCTATTTTAATTGGTTGATAAGTTTTTATCATTCGTAATTAGATAATTTGTTAAGTGAAGCAAACGTAATATCTAAGAGTTTATTTGACAAATTTAATATCTTTGTTACTTAACTCTATTATATAACTAATCTGTAAGCTATTACTAGTACTAGTTAATTTGCCAGAAAGTTGAGTGAAAGTCTATCACATTACCTTATTTAAATCTCTGGTAATTGCTACATGCTCTAATTGTTTATAATAATTGGCTTAACCTGTAAAACTTTAAAAATTTGATTCGTTCATTAAAAAAGTAAGTTAAAGATACTTTTGTCAGTTTTGAATAATTTTTTTACTTTCATTTGCTAAAAAGACTTTCTGATTCCTGGGTTCACATTTTGATTGATCAATGACAATCTATCTATAAGTTTTCCGTTTGTTCTAATTGGTTTCTGGTCCTTTAACTAGAAGATCTGGTTTGGATTTCTATTTTCTTTGTATTTATTTTTGTTATAGAAACCTAAAATGTTCGAGTTTGAGCCAATTTAACCTAATATGATACTAAAATTGGCTAGGTGAAAAAAAATGAACGTTCTTGAGATATTTTTTCAGATGAAATGGGTTAAATGATTTTAGAAAAACTATAAAAATTCATGCTAGAAACATTTAATCAGATTCATCAATCTTTTGAAAAGGTCAGATTATAGTTATTAATTTATCGTAAAGATTTTTTAACGAAATAAATTTGTTCTCATGAACTTATGTGATTAACGTTTGCTCAGCTAACTTTCTGAAATTGTAACTTCATTAATATAGATTTTAGAGTTTGTTTCTGATGACTTTACGAATTAGACAAAATTGAAATTAGGTTCGAAATTGGAAGGTTTAATAGGTGGAAAAAAGATCCGCTTTTTAAAAAATTAGGGATCTTTTTTCCACCTATTTTAGCTGTCAATTTGATTCAACTATATTCCATTTTTTATCTTTTTCAGACCATTCTTCTTTAATTTTCATTTTATTATGCATTTTTTCAGTTGACCAACAGACAAAAGAAAAGTAATATTCTTTTTCCTTTTCTTTTGTCTGTTGAGGTGTTTTTCTTCTGATTTTGACATATTCAATGATACACTAGGACTCCAGTGAATTTTAATTTTCTGAAACCAAGTTTATTTTTGATCTATTTCTTGTTGATCTAGAATAACTCATTTGAGTTTTGAACTAGAGAATTATAGACTTTCTATTGATTTTCTCGTTCCTGTTGTAAACGAGCAAAAACCCTTTTGTTTTTCTGTTTTAATTTGTTAATTTTATCGCCATCAGTTAGTAAGTTAGTAGTAAAGTTGTCTGAATCTGTTTAAACTCAAAGTTTTTATGCTTTGTTAGCACAGGGGTTAAGTCTAATTAGTTAAAAAATAAATGAACAAGTGAAATTATTTCGAATTACAAAACTTATCCTTTACAATAAATTCTAATGAAATTTCACATTATTTGTTTATAGTCTAAAGTTTGGTGAATCATCTTCTATTTAATATTTAATTTTTCTCATCAAGAAGTTATAATTTATGTTTTATTTGACAACATCAGTTAATAATAGAAGTAAATTTTTAAAAAGTAGAAATAGAAAATAATATTAAAATTTTCTAAACCTTTAATTATAAAATTTAAAGGTTTAGAAAAATTAGACATTAGGAATTAGCCGTTAACAGCTGGAGCTGTTAAAGCAACTGGTAATACTTCACCAGAAGCTAAATCTAATGGGAAGTTGTGCGCATTACGTTCGTGCATTACTTCCATACCTAAGTCAGCACGGTTAACGATATCAGCCCATGTGTTAATTACACGACCTTGAGAGTCTACAACTGATTGGTTGAAGTTGAAACCGTTTAAGTTGAACGCCATTGTACTAATACCCATAGCAGTTAACCAGATACCTAAAACTGGCCATAAAGCTAAGAAGAAGTGTAAAGCACGAGAGTTGTTGAATGAAGCGTATTGGAAGATTAAACGACCAAAGTAACCGTGTGCTGCAACGATGTTGTAAGTTTCTTCTTCTTGACCGAATTTGTAACCGTAGTTAGTAGATTCGCTTTCAGTTGTTTCACGAATTAAAGAAGAAGTTACTAATGAACCGTGCATAGCTGAGAATAAAGAACCACCAAATACACCAGCAACACCAGCCATGTGGAATGGGTGCATTAAAATGTTGTGCTCAGCTTGGAATACAATCATGAAGTTGAATGTACCAGAAATACCTAAAGGCATACCATCAGAGAATGAACCTTGACCGATTGGGTATACTAAGAATACTGCACTTGCAGCTGCTACTGGAGCAGAGAAAGCTACGAAGATCCAAGGACGCATACCTAAACGGTATGATAATTCCCATTCACGACCCATGTAAGATGCTACACCTAATAAGAAGTGTAATACGATTAATTGGTAAGGACCACCGTTGTATAACCACTCATCGATTGAAGCTGCTTCCCAAATTGGGTAGAAGTGCATACCGATAGCGTTTGAACTTGGAATAACTGCACCAGAAATGATGTTGTTACCGTATAATAAAGAACCTGCTACTGGTTCACGGATACCATCAATATCAACTGGAGGAGCTGCGATGAACGCAATGATGTAACAAGTTGTAGCTGTTAATAATGTAGGGAACATTAAACAACCAAACCAACCAATGTATAAACGGTTTTCAGTACTAGTAATCCAACCACAGAAACGTTCCCATAATGAAACGCTTTCACGTCTTTCTAAAGTTGCTGTCATAAAAAAATTTTTACAAATATAATTCTTCCCAAGTAATTAACTTGTTAATTATAATTATAAAACGTAATTAGAAGTTTCATCACTTATTTTTTACAAATTTAAAAAATTCTAATTCAAATTCAAAAATGGCACGATTTGTACTTCCACCTATAAAAATTTGTTGATTTTTTTGAACAATCCAAATTTGAGAATAAGTAATATAACTGATAAGAGTACTTAACATTAAGAAAAAAAATCCTAAATAAATAATTGGAATACCTGGATCTGTTTTTATTTGTAAACCGGTAGAACTGATAATTTCTAAAAGAGTAAGAGATCGATTAAAATTACTTGTTTCATTTAATTCAATATTTCCTAAAAATTGACCAGCCTCATTATAGATAGAACAATAACCTTCCAAATTGTCTAGTATAGCAACAATTCCATCATTCATAGTAGAAGTATTTCCAATCCAGGTTAACCAAACTTTATTTTGGTTATTAAGGACATTAATTAATGGGTATTCAATAATTTCATTCTTAAAATCTTTAAATCGAAGACCAATTAAATTCCAATCCGTTTGATAATAATAAACACCATTGGAAATTAATGGATAATTTACTGAAATAGTTTTTCGAATTGTTTCATTTCCAAAATTATCTAAAATCGAAAGATCAGAATAAAATTGGGAAATTGTTTTATTTTTTGTATAAGTAATCCAAAAGTCATTAATACGAGCTGATGTTTTTGGAACGAAAGTTAATTGACCATTGTTTAAGATATTTTGAATATGGAAAGTTTCGGTTTTTGGAACAATTTCTTGAGCCTTAAACCCAAATAATGAGCCAAAAATTGTTCCTACTAAGATTAAAATCATACTAAAATGAACAATAATTGGTGCTATTCTTCCAATAAGACCTTTATAACAATAAATAATATTTTTCTGTTGAAAAATTGAATATTTATTCTGTTTTATTCGTGATAAAATTTTGCTGAAAGAAAAATTATTTAAAACTGTAGAAATTTTTAATCTATAAAATTGTCCAGTTGTTCGGAAAAATTGACATCGACGAGCAATTTTTAAAGATGGTAATTGTTGCAAAAAAGTACAAGATATCAAACTTGTTCCAAATAAAAAAATGAGAGTAAAAAACCACCAAGTTTTATATACATGATCTAATCCAAATTGAAGAATTCGATCCCAAGTTAAAAATCCGAAAACAGGATTTGTTAATGGATAGTTTACTTTATAAATTTCAATAGATTGATCTTGTTCAATAATTGTTCCAGCAATACTACAAAAACTTATTAATAATAAAATAAAGATTGAAAATCTTAAATCTGCTAATAATCTAAAAATTTTTTGTCTCATTGAATTTGTTTTCTATTAATTCAAATATATAGTTTTTGAAGAAGCTAATCGAATTCGGCCTGATGCCGCCCAATTTTGTAATTTTATCATTTGATTACTTTCTAAATGTGCCAGTGGAATTAATTCATTCAATGCCATACAAATATCATCCGTTGTAAATTCACGTTTTTCATAAAACGCGTGATACATTCCTTCAATTATACTTTGTTTAATTTCAGCACCTGAAAAAGATTCTGATAAATCAGCTAATTTATTATAATCAAATGATTCCCAAGTATTTGGTCGAAATTCTTTTAAGTGAATTTTGAAAATTTCTTCGCGTTCTTCCTTTTTTGGTAAATCTAAAAAGAAAATTTCATCAAATCTTCCTTTTCTAATAATTTCTAATGGTAATAAATCGATATTATTTGCTGTTGCAATTACGAAAACAGGTTTTTTCTTTTCTGATAACCAGCTAACAAAAGTTGCTAATACTCGATTACTTGTTCCACTATCACCTTTACTTTCGGTACTACTAAAAGCTTTATCAATTTCATCAATCCATAAAATACAAGGTGATATTGTTTCGGATACATTTATCATTTGGCGTAGACGTGATTCTGATTCACCCACAATACCACCAAAAAGTTTCCCAACATCAAGTTTTAACAAAGGTAACTGCCATTCATTAGCAATAGCTTTTGCAGTTAATGATTTACCAGTTCCTTGAATTCCAACTAAAAGTAATCCACGTGGTGTTGGTAATCCATAGTTTGAAGCTTGAATTCCAAACGCTGTTTTTCGTTTTTTTAACCAATCTTTTAAATTATCTAAGCCACCAAGATTACTAATAGTTTCATCTACAGACGTATACTCTAGAATTTCGGTTTGACTGATTATTTGCTTTTTTTCACTTAATAAGATTGATATACTATTAGTATCAATTGTTTTATATGTTGCAATAATTTTTGATAAAACTCGTCTTATCCGTTCTAGTGATAAACCTTGACAAGCTCGAGTAAGATTTTCAAATAATTGTGATTCAATTTTTATATTTAATGAATTTACTAAGCGATTTAATTCTTGACTGATTTCATCTTCTAATGGTAATTGAAATTGTAAAACTGTTAATAAATCTTGCAATTCTTTTGGAATAGTTAAATCAGACCCAATAATAATAATTGTCTTTGGTTGTAATTTTAAAATCCGACTAATATTTCTTAACTTTCGAGATATTGAAAGATCCGTTAAAAATCGATTAAAATCTTTCAAAATAAATAGTGCTGGTGTTTCAGCATTTAATCGTTCAACTAATTCAAGAGCTTGTAATGGATTTCGTTTAGCAAATCCTTCATTATTTGGATTATTTGTATATCCATCAACAAAATCCCAACTGTAGATGCTTCGATTTAAATTTGTTTTTATATTTTTTCGAATTATATATTCGACACGATCTTCTTCAATAGTATTAATATAAATTATTGGATAACGAGCCTTTAAAAACAAGGCTAATTCATCATTAAATTTCATAAAATAATTAATCAAAATTTAGTTTATTAAATTAGTATTATATTAATTTTAAATAAAAAATTATTTATTATTAGAGTAATTAGTAATAATAACTCTAATAATTAACAGTTTATTTTGTAATAGTTAAGTTTTTTCGACCTTTTTTACGTCGATTTCGAATAGTTTTACGACCTTGAGGTGTTGCCATCCGCGCTCGAAAACCTGATAGTTTTAAAATAGAATAACGCCCTTTGTTAGATAATGTACGTTTTGTCATATTATTGATTTAAACTTGATTTTTTATTTTTTATTTTATTTATAAAACACATGATCTGAATAGATCATAAATGACTAGATGTCTTAATATTTTTTCACGTGTTTCAAATATATAAAATGCCTCTTCTCTATACTCGTATAATGGATTTTTTTGGCCGTAACCACGCCATCCTACAGCTTCACGTAATAATGTCATTTGTTGTAAATGTTCGCGCCAAATACGGTCTAGATTAATTAAAATAAGAGTTCTTTCTATATTTTCTACGATACCTTCACCATGCACAGAAAGTTCTATCATTTTTGATTGATATGTTAACCAAAATTCATTAAATAAGTAAATTTGTAATTCTATTTTCGTAAATTCATTTAGTAAAAGATTTGATTCTTTCAAATAATTTAACGCTAAATTTCGTCCAAATAAATTTTCAATTAATGAAATTGTTTCAGTTGTAGGTTCTAATAACAAATCTGTGATAATTTGTTCTCCATATACAAAAATATCTCTTTGTACGGAGGCACTTTCTAAAATTTGGCGTCTTTCACGATAAATAATATTTCGTTGTTTATTTAAAACATCATCATAATCAAATAAATTTTTTCTCTGTTGATATGCCCGTTCTTCAACACGTTTTTGAGCAGAATCTAAACTTTTTGTTATTAATTCTGATTCTAATGGAGAATCATCAGAAATTTGAGTTTGCATAAAGTTTTGAATCTTTGGTCCACCAAACAAACGTAAAAGATTGTCATCTAGACTTAAGAAGAATCGTGATGTTCCCGGGTCTCCTTGTCGACCACATCGACCACGTAACTGATTATCAACTCTTCTTGAATCGTTTCTTTCTGTACCAATGATATATAATCCACCTAAATTTTTAACAATTTTATTTTCTTGCTCTTGATGTTTTTTATAATAAGCAGTTAATTCAGTTATTAAAAATCTAATAGAACATTGATATGAAATAGTTGGAATCGAAATTCGATCATTTTCTCTTAGAATTCTTAAGATATCAACATCTGATAATTTTAAAAATTTTTGATTCTGTAATAATGATAATAAAACGCTCAAAAAATTTTGGGAAATATTTTCAAATTGATTCAACAATTGTGATTGGAAAATATTTGTTTTTTTCGAAAGAACATAGTTTTTAGATAACGTTAAGATATCATATAATTTTTTTTGAATTTTAAAGTTAATATTTCCACCTAGAATAATATCAGTTCCTCTACCAGCCATATTGGTAGCAATAGTAATATTACCTTTCACACCAGCTTGTGCAACAATTTCCGATTCTCTTCGGACATTTTCAGGTTTTGCATTTAAAATCTGATACGATAAATTATATTCATTTAATAATTGTGCTAACATTTCTGATTTTTCAACGGTAGTTGTACCAACTAAAATCGGTTGTCCAGTCGAAGAAATTTTATTACAAGCTTGAGCAATAGCATTCCATTTTGAAAATTGATCTTTATAAATTAAATCTGAAAGATCTTTTCTTTGAGTTGGTTTCGCAGTTGGAATTTCTTCAACAGATAAATTATAAATTTTTTCAAATTCGATCTCTGCTGTTTTTCCTGTTCCAGTCATTCCAGCCAATTTTGGGTAAAGCAAAAAGAAATTTTGATAGGTTATAGATGCGATAGTTTCTGTTTTTTGACGGATTGACACTTTTTCTTTTGCTTCAATAGCTTGATGTACTCCATCACCCCATCGCCGATCAGGCATAATTCTACCAGTAAACTCGTCAACAATAATAATTCGATTATTTTGAACAATGTAATGAACATTATTGAAAAATAAAGCATTAGCTTTAATCGCATTAATAATATATGGGATCCATGGATCACTTGGATCATATAAATCTTGAATGCTTAAAATTTTTTCAATTTGTTTACTCCCTTCTTCAGTTAAAATAACATTTTTGTTTTTTTCATCAACTTTATAATGAATATTAAGCTCTAAATAATTTGTAATTTCTGCCGCTATAATATACTTGTCAACTGGAGTCGGAATATTATTTGAAATAATTAATGGCGTTTGAGCTTCATCAATTAAAATGGAATCAACTTCGTCAATAATACAGTAATTAAACGGACGTAAAACAACATCTGTTAAATTTAATGCCATATTATCTCGTAAGAAGTCAAATGTTAATTCATAATTGGTAACATAGGTTAAATCAGCATTATAACTTTTTTTTCGATCAGCTTTTGACATTCCATCTTGGATTAAACCAGTATCAAATCCTAAAAATCGATAAATTTGACCCATTGATACTTGATCACGATTTGCTAAATAATCATTTACTGTTACAATATGAACACCTTTTTTTGTAATTGCATTTAAAACTGCTGGTAAAGTTGCAACAAGTGTTTTTCCTTCCCCAGTTTTCATCTCAGCAATCTTTTGACTATTTAAAACAAGACCTCCAATTAATTGTACATCAAAGTGTCTTAAACCGAGTGTACGTAAACTAGCTTCTCGTGTTAATGCAAAAGATTCTGCAATTAGTAAATCAAGATTCTGATTATCTTGATATCGTTTTTTTAACTGAAAACTTTTAGCCCGTAAATCACTATCACTTAATACTTTTAAATCATGTTCTAATACATTAATTTGATTAATTAAACCTTGATACTTCTTTACAAGTGAATTGTTTTTAAATGGGTTTTTTAGCATTCTAAGATTTTTTAAATGTTTTTAATCAATAATATTGATTCGTTTTTGTTTTCCATTGGTTGAATCAAATTTTACAATACCATCTGATAAAGCAAATAATGTGAAATCTTTTCCACACCCAACATTTGATCCAGGTTTAAAATTCATACCTCTTTGACGAATTAAAATATTTCCAGCTCGTACCTTTTCGCCACCAAATTTTTTTACGCCTAATCGATTTGCGTTTGAATCACGTCCATTTTTTGTGCTACCTGCACCTTTTTTATGTGCCATAAATCTTAACTCCTTTTTTTCCTTAATTTATGCTAATATCTTCAATAAGAACCCGTGTTAATTCTTGTCTATGACCTTGTTTTTTTCGAGTTTTTTTCTTTGGTCTCATTTTATAAACAAGTGTTTTTTTGCCTCGTAAATGTTCTAAAATTTTTCCTTTAATTGTAACACTATTTAAATAAGGTTGACCTATTAGAACATTTCCTTCGTTGTTTAATAATAAAACACGATTCAAAGTAATTTGTTTTCCTAATTCAGTAGGAATTCGATTAAAGTCATAATATTTTCCAGTTTCAATCCAAAATTGTCTTCCACTTATTTCGACAATTGCATATTTCATAAGTTAAATTAATTTATTTTTATTTAATCATATAATACTCGAAAATTTTTTAACTCGTCAATATTTTTTAAAATATATTTTAATTTTCTATGGTTCGTTTTAATGTTGATAATTCATTATAAAACAAATCAAATGCTTTGGATTTGTAACATTCAGGATTACTAATAATCGATAATGGTCGAGTGATACGAATATTTTCAATTTTAAGAATCTCTATTGTTTTTAATTCTATTTCTTTTTCAATTGCTGACGAAGAAACAAATGCTGCTCCTAAACCTAAACTAACAGCGGTTTTAATTCCTTCAATTGAATTAAATTGCATAACAATTTTTAATTGATTTGTTTCAATTTCATTTTGCATTAAGATATTATCAATAAATTTTCGAATTGTAGAATTTGAATTTAATGTTATAAAATTTAAATAATATAAATTTTCTTTTTTAATCTTTCTCTTTTTAGCAAAAGGGTGAGATTTTGAAATGATTAAACTTAATTCATCTTCAACCAAATGTTTAATAGTAAGATTTTTCTTTAATTCTTGGGGTATTTCGCCTCCAACAACGGCAATATCAATTTCTCGATTTAAAACATTATTTGCTATTAATCGAGTTGAATTAACTTGAACCTTTAAGTCAATTTGAGGATAGTTTTGAGCGAAAAGAGCTAAAACACGAGGCATTAAATAAGTTCCAATTGTTTGACTTGCTCCAACGGTTAGATTTCCTCGATCTCCATTTTTTAAGTCAATTAAAGCTCGACAACTTTCTTCACATAAAGCTAATATTCGTTCAGCGTATTGTAAAAAAACTTTTCCATTTTCAGTTAATGATATTTTATTATTTTCTCGATTGATTAATGTAATATTAAGATTTTGTTCTAAAGTTTTTATTTGTTTACTTAAAGATGGTTGAGAAAGATATAAAATTTCCGCTGCTTTTGTAAAATTTTTTTCTGTCGCAATGGCTTTTAAAATTCTTAGTTGTTGCAAAGTAAAAGGAAGCATAATATTTAATTGATAGTTTTCATTTTATAGTAACCGAAATTCATAAGAAAATTAATTGCGAATGGAGAGACTCGAACTCTCAGGACATATGTCACTAGAACCTAAACCTAGCGCGTTTACCAATTTCGCCACATTCGCTAATTTATCTATTTTCACAGATATTTGGCAAATAAATCTTTAAAAAAATTTAAAGATTTATTCATCTTCCGTATAGACACTATAGACAAAGCTTGTAGTTTTACCTCGTAACATTGATTTTGCTAAAGATAAAGATTTTTGAGCTGCCTTATAACCTTTTCTTTTCCAATTTGCTTTACGAGCATTCTTTTTAGATTTTGATGTTCGTTTTTTAGGTACAGCCATTGTTATTAAATTTTAAAGATGATTTTTTTAACCATAATATATAATATTCTAAGTTAAAAGTCAATATGGTTACCGTAGGTTATGCTAGCGTCCTAATCGTTGAATTTGTTGAATCGCTAACCGACCAATGTTGAATAAAGCCCATGAA
>QAXH01004256.1:582-46711 GCA_004335635.1 Chloromonas sp. AAM2 | reverse complement strand
GAGATTGTGACGTGCAAGATGGAGAGGGTGTGAGAGGGACTGAGGCCCGTGTATCTGGAAAGGCATGCAGGTTAGAACGGTAGACACTAGGCAGGTCCGGCATTTTGCCCATTTTGGAACTGATTGATTTCGTTGCACTGTTGCTTGGGACAATTGCTTTCACAGCTTGTTTTGTGCATCTATTCAGCACAGCCAACTGTGGCGACTGGCTTTGTAAACTGTTGATGGCCACGCTTGGAACTGGACGCTTGGAACTGGTTGACTGATGTGGTTGATTGTCCAGCCCTCTAACAGCTAGACCTGTTGACAGTGTCTTGACGCACTGTAAAATTTGTTCCAGCTTCACTAAAGCTGCGCCAGGTTGTCCCATGTAACAGAAGCCATGGCCAGGAGCCGAGTGCAGTACCGTGTCCACTGTATATGTGAGCGCCTCCTTTCCTTCATGTCAAATCGGTAAGGAACTGATTGGGACTGCACGTCACTCTTGTACTGCAAGGCGACTGTAAAAAGCCAGACGATGATACGGTGACAGTATCAGGAGTTCTGATGGGTGTTGTCGTTGCAAAGTGTGATTGGGTGTACTGTGGTGTGTGGTTGTCACAGCGTGTCTATCGCTCTCCTGCATCTTTTTCCCCCGCCTGTGTGCTGCACTGTTACATTGTGAGTTCTGCACACAAGTTCTGCCAATGAAAGTTGTTGTTGCTTGCCACGCAAACAGACAGACAGAGGCTGACTCCTGTGTGAGTGCCTCGGATGGCCTAGAGGAAACAGATATGGTGTCTGTCATAGTGAAAAATGTTTAAGTAACGATACTACAAAATTGAACCCCACACGTTCAGCCATGGGTGAAGGCCCACTGTCAGAACTACATGAGTATGTGGGTTGAGCGCATCACCAGCAACCGACGACGATGACTTCCAAGTGCTACCGTCATACACAGCTGTGCTTGCTTGAGCTGTTCAGAAGAAGGCGTCCCCCTTGATGACCTCAGCCACAACCAGGCCCACAAGGCCGATCATGGCCACACGGCCTGTCCACAGCTCCAGGGACTGGTCGAACACACCCAGTATCTGTGCAGGTCAACACACGGAACACCATGCATCAGTATTGACATCATCTCAGGCTCTCACACCAATTGAAAGAGGCTGGCATGTTTTCAACGCATTTACACGATCAGTTGCACCACCATGACGGGAGGCGTCAGCTGCCGCTGACATGCACCAAGCTGTTCATTACATGTTGAAGTGCAGTTTTTTGTGACACTGGCTGTGTGCATGCGTGTACAAGGTCAGAGGCGTGTCTGTTACGTATGCGCACACAGTCAGCGGCCCAGCCTTTTCCCGTGCCTGACCTGCTGCCAGCCCTCCCCGGACATGTTGGCGGTGGTTGCTGATTCGTGCAGGTCCTTGAGGCTGGTGCCGCTCAGGAGCTTGGGGGTCAGGCTGGCAAGGGTGATGAGCAGGGAGAAGAACACAGCGGACACCGCGCCCTGCACAGGCACCGTGCAATCGCAGCAAAGCGTGCGATGACCTGCGTGACAGTCATGCTGCCATTCTCTTCATCGACGCATGCATGACTGGTTGCCATTCCTGTCTATTCCAGCAGAGCTCATTTAACCACCATGCCCAGGTCACAATGGCGCCCTGGTCAAAGATGGCAGCAGTAGGTCCGTGCTTTAGGAGGCATTTGTAAGCAATCAATCCCCGGCCAAGTAAATCAATATGTAAGCAGTCTCCTGCGGGTGGCTCTCGTATTGGGTGGCTCTCGTATTGGCAAGCACTTTCACGGCCTTGTCACCTGAGATGAACAATAAATGTCATTGCCCCAGGTGGCACCTCACCCGAGTAAAGAGCAAGCAATGCCGTCAGTGCACCATGCGTGGTGCGAGTTGGAAAAATTACTGCACGACTCGCTGTGTGTGGTCAAGCGCGTGTGGTCAAGCGCATGCTGGGAGAAGCAGGCTGCGCAGGCCATCAGCATGTTGACATTAATACACCCATGCCAGCTCATGGCAGCCCATCACAGCAGCCTGCTTCTCCGCAGTGCTCAACGTAGTAAAGTTAAAGTCCAACGGCTAAACGTGTGGTAGTATGCGATGCCTCAGGCTGGCAGTGCGTATTCATGGCAGGCCTGCATGCCGCGCCCCCGATGCCCAGAAAGAGCGGCCTGCCTTACCTGCCCAACTTGCTCAAGCGCTGGTGTGTGTGTCTGCACCTCAGTCAAGGCCATGGCGGCAAATGCCCACATTGCCACGCGCCCATTCACACGCTGCAGGCACGGAGGGAAAACGTACGTTGGTGAATTGCTTGCAGTATGATCCTCATGCGCCTCAAGCGTTGTACAGTGACATCCGTTTTGTTTGAACTCTTATGGGGTCATTGACACGCCGCATGTTCCTTTCAAGTTTTGTGTGGGTAAGCAGGTGTTAATTCCTAGCAGAAACTGCAAAAAACCATGATTTATGTAAGCATGATTACAAGGCACAAGGGCCTGCTGTGAAGCGCATGCCAGTCCGCAGAGCCAGCTGGCTTGTGCAGCCACTAAGTCTTTCCAATGTTCCATGTTCATCTGTGGCTTTGATTGTGAACCTTGCCCGTCGCACAGGGAGGTGCATGAGTGGCACACACATTCGCATGAAGCACCTGGCCCATGTGGAATGCATGGCTCTCACCTCTGGGGCTGGACCTGCAAATGCAAACACGTCCCGGATAGTCTCAGTGTCCTTGTTCCACTGGAAGGGCGCATTAGGCCGGGGCAGGGTAGCTGTGGCGGCAACACCGTTGCTTTCTGGCCCAGCCCGCACCACCACTGTACGCCGCGCTGGTAGGGTGCTGCGTGTGAATGGCTGCACCCGGCTGCCGGAGCGCCCCAAGATTGTCTGCTGAGCCTGCACATGCACCAGGCATGCACCTGCTGTAATTGCATCCTGCATGCCTTGCCAGTAGCAGTGCAGTACGTGGCATCCAGAATGCCCAGCAATGCCACTGACTGCCGTTCATGGGCTGACACTGGCCACTTTCGGCCTTGGGCCGCCCACACCACAGATTCGCTGCCTGCGATGGCCCGGCGCATTTACTACCACATCCCACGGATCGCCAGAACTACAGGCCCCAATGACATTCTGCGTTCGACTCTTGAAGCGCGCAGGCGCACCTTGAGCATTCTTGTTCCTCGCAACGACTGTGGAAGATGAGCTGGGATGGATTTCTTGTTCGTTGACGGGCTTCTGACTTTACCACCGCTTAGCAAAGAATATGGTTACAGACAAATTAGAACCTGCAGGATATGGCCACTTGGAGAACACTCGCCACTCGCTTGGTCACACTTTTGAGCTCGTGAGAGCAGCGCAAAGAGCTGTTGAGAAAGCAGCCACACACGTTGCTCGTTCCAAACACCAAGGCTTACAAGACGAGAGCTGCTGGACTCGGAACCCTGGCACTGACTCTGGGTTTGCTGCCACCCGTGCTTGAGCTGCTACTTGTGCTTCAGCTGCTTCAGGCAGCGGAATTGGGAAACACAGAGGTAGCATGTGTTCAAGCACGTGTAGCAAAGTTCGGCTGGCAACCCATTGACATACAGTGCATTCTTGGAAGTGCTTCAATCAATATAAAGCATTTACAACCCAGCCATGCTGCTTACCTCACTCCATGTTTCTGTTCTCTATCGGCTTGAACAGTCAACATGCACAGCTGCACCACCAGCAAAGTCTGCCATGCTCCAATGAGCAGCGTTATTGAGTAGTAGAAATTGCTATTCGCTGACTCAATGTTGATCCATTGGTGCCACATGGCTCCCTCTAGCACAGCCAGCAGCAGAAAGCTGTTTGTCAGCAACATGCCATTCTGGAGCCGAGCCATCTGTTCCTGTAGCAATGGCAGGAGTGCCAAGTACAACGCATGATCTGCCACGCTGGGATATGGCTTGAACATGCAATTGACCACACACTGGATGGTGAAAAGGAACAAGGGGCGGTGTGGGAAGCGCAGAGCCAGGGGAACCACCAGCACTGCAGCCAGTGAGTGAGCCACAAACCTGCACGCAAGCAACGTGGGCAGCACACTGGGCCACGTGCGCTTGTGACACTAAGGTTCTGAACAACCTCACTGGATAGCACATGCGGCATGTGAAATCACGTGGCATCACATTGCACGCTGCTGTCCTTGCCTCACCGTGCAGCCACGTGCTCCTGCGCACCTTCACAGAAATCATACATGCACACATACAAGGGCTGAATCGTCTGCAAGCAAGCTCCCGTCAATCGCTTGACATTCCGCACAACTCTCACCTGAACAAGGCTAGATAGGCTGTGAACATCTCCGTGAACAAGTACCACAGCTGTCCAATGTTAGGTGTCTGGTCCTCCACTAACACATGCAGTCGGTACACGGCATGGGCCCAGCACTGCGACACGTCAGCACTGGGCCTAGGAGCACTGGTGCCTGGGGCTGCCCAGGGGCCAGAGCGCAGCAGTTTCTGCACGTGAGGGGCACATGCTGCCGGCGGCTGCAGCCCAGCCACCACCCTGTCAGACCATAGCACAAGAAACGTGACCTGTACCGCTGCTAGCAAGGCAAGAGCCAGCACTCCTAGCACTCGCTTCATGTACTGGTATGGAGCCGCCTGATGGTGCTCTGATGCTGGCTTATCCAAGGTGCCACAGTCATGCTCTGTGGGTATGGGAACAGCAGGTGTGCTGTGGCCTTCGGCATGGATTGGGTGCTGCTGAGTGGCTGGTGGCATGTGAGCTGTTTGATCAGTGCTCTTGGCTGTGCCTGTCTTGCTGCCATCATGCCCATGTCCTTGCTCCAGGCCTGAGATTGAGCTGTGCTCCGGCCCACTCATGAGCATCAACGCTGCAGGCACCTGCAAAGGAGCACAGCAGAGCATCTCGCCATCAGTACATGTTGGTGTAATTGTTTTCCTTCCGCCCTTGCCCTTGCTGAGCAGTCCTCCCCGGACTGAAGGCCATGTAACACACACACACACACACACACACACACACACACACACATGTTGGTGTTGATGTGTGGCATGGGAGCACAGCAGAGCGTCCCACGATTCGCACTTTTCGCAGACACTTGGCAGGTGTAGGATTTGGCATGTGTTTTGTGCTGATTGATTCATAGCTGGCTTGCTTGGTATTAATCAAGTCCAAGCTGGCGGGTAGCAAGAGAAGAGTTGAGCAAGACCTGATCTGGGGTTGGCCGAGCAATAGATCATGCAACAGCTGGAGCTCACCAGCAGTAAGATTGCGTGCAGGTCCGTGTAAATGGCCAATGCAAGCGCTGCATATGCGCCCAACCAGCTACGCCTTGCCGCACACCATAACAATGCAATGCAGGCTAAGGTTTCCAGGCTAGACGTGGTCCCCGCAATGCATACAGCCACAGTGAAGGGATTGAGCAGGAAGAGGCCCATCACGGTGTTCGGTGCCAAGCTCCTGGCTGCAGCTGCGGCCAAGGCATGGAACACGCTTGCGTCGTGTGCTTGGAATAGATATGGTGAACATCGGAACTAATGCTGCATCTGGTCCTGCATGTGTGTGCAGCGCCACATGCCGTCTGTGCCTTCACCCACCGTCTGGAGATGCTGGCCTGTTCCTTGCTGGCTGCAAGGTTAGCACGGCTATGTGTCGGAGCATCAGGCCTGCCAAAGCATCTAGCAAGATGTTAGGAGCTGCGTAAAAATGTTCATGGTGGGCGGTCCATCTTTGCAGCTCCAAAAGCAAGGGGGGAGTGCGGCATTGTGAGCCCGCCCATGGCGATACTCCGAGGCTCTGCAGAATCAAACCTTCTCTGACTGATGCAAGGCTGTTTGCTGGAGTGGAAACCTCAACGCGCCACTGCAGGTACCCGCCCGCCCCTAGTAGGACGAGCGCGCATCGCAACGCAACCGCGCCTATCAGTAGCCGCACCGCCACCACGCGCTCAGATCCCCACTGCATCCAAAGCTAACTTGGACGGTAAGTCGGCACTGTCGGAGCTGCATGAGTTTGAAACCACTCTCACTCATCACAGGGAAGGAAATGAGTGGATTTGTGATTGCGTGTCTCTGCTCCTTGGGTGTGAGAGCAGTTCCAGCAGGCGTCACTTGCCATGCTAGCAGCTGGCCTGCGCCACGCAGTTACAGAGCAGGACGTTGAGTCCTTCAGGGCGCTGGCTATGGAGTATTATGAATGGCTGGAAGAAGACCTAGGGTACCAGAACATACAGTTTGAGTTGCGGTCCTTGCCAGGGTGCTACGCCCCGCCCACTGGTTGCATGCTGCTTGCCAGTAATCCCTCCACATCCCTCCACCACCACATCAACCTTGATGTAGGCATCGTTGCTGTTCGTCCACTGGCAACGCCAAGTGCAGGAACTTGCACATGCGTGCGGCATGAAGGCTGTCACGTGTGCCTGCGCACATGTGAGATGAAACGGCTGTTTGTACGGCCATGTCATCAAGGCGGAGGCATAGGGCGGATGCTGGTACGGGCGGCAACAGACACTGCAAAGGCCCTGGGCTACCAGTTGAGTATGCACCTTCACAGCTCTTCTGTCTGCCAACTGCCTGTGCACACTTACTTGGCGAACTGCACCACTGCATTGCTGGGACCGGTGTCTATTGCTCGCGCAACAACTGCGTGCTCTCCACGCTTGCAGGTACATGGTGCTGGACACCATCCTGCGGTTAGCTGCTGCCAACTGCATATATGAGAGTGAAGGCTTCAGTAGAATTCCATCGTACGTTGAAAGCTTACCGGGCGCTGTCTTCTGGGGCAAGCACTTATGAGTTGCCTCATCAACAATCATGCATGCGCATGCCAGTGGCGCCCGCCCCCTCAGCTGACGCATGTGCATGCCGCTAGTGTTTGTGCTGCCCTCAGAGAACAGAGCGTTTTCCTGAACTGTGCTCGTGTACTCTATTGTTGCTCAATTGAACGGTTTTGTGGATTTGCTGAAGTAGAACGTTCAATGAAATAGCATCTGACATCACGTAAGACTATCAATCACGTAAGACTATCAATCGCGCAAGACTATCAATCCAGATAGGTCTGTAGCAGAGTACAAGCCAGACGCTGTCTTCTGGGGCAAGCATTTATAAGTGCTTCATGAAGATCTTCTCGTGCCCTTTGTCCTTGGCATACTGATGCTGGGGCTGCGAGCAGGTGTTTTGCCTGCCTTTTTGCTTGCCACATCTGGAAGCAGGGCAGCATCCCGCAGCGCAACCAGCTGATCATATGGTTGATGTAAACCATGACGAAAACTTCTGAGAACTCCAGTTGGCCTTCTTACACACATTCCCGGCCTCAGACATTCAGTCACAAAGAGAATGACATGGTGAAGATGCACTGGCCTTGGCTCATACGCTGCGTGTCATCTGAAGTCCCCTGCTGCCTGCATCACTATGACTCTACGCAACACGTGCATTGGGCAGGCTGGGCGCTGTGACGGGCCCTGCACTGGTCATCATGGCTTCACCCTTCCAGGTGGCCACACCACTAGCATCGGTGCGCAGGCCGGGGGCTGCAGCTTCCCACAGCTTCTTCTTCTCTACCGCGTTGGGAACGGCAGGCGCAGGCTGCACGTGTCAACAGGGCAAGCAGGCGAATATGAGCCATTCTCAGCCCAGCCAGTGGGACCTGAAGTTTGGATCTTCTTGTGCACTGGTCATTCGCTCAGCCAGGTGCAGGCGGCAACAGGTAGTAAACGACGTAGCTTTCTGCATGTTCATGACAATATGGGTTCACCTACTTGCTTGCCTGCCATGCAATGACTCATGTTAAGGAGGAAAGTGCTGCAGGGAATCCCTTGCTATGTGCATAACTGTATGCCAAACCACCAGCATACCACACACAATACATGTCTTTTACTTATGATACCTGGGCATGTGCACAACTAATACAGCTATTATCATTGCCTGACCTGTCGAACTCACCTGTTCCCTGTTGTTGCCGAACCACAGCCGCTCCCCTACCGCGGCGCCCTCGGGGGGCGCAATGGGCAGCACTTGCGTCTTGGGCTCGTCGGATGCAGCCAACACCATGCCTGCAGACAGAGAACACCATTGCAAGTGATTGAGGCACACCGTTATCAACGCGCGGCCATGATGCAGCCCTGCAGCAAATCCTTGCAATTCGCAAGCACATGCAACCAAGCAAGTGCCACATGGCTGACCACACAGAGAGCCGAGGAGCAAAACGAAAGCAGGGTGCAAGGCAGAAGTGCCAGCACAGATACACAACGTGCTGATGGGCAAGGGCATGCGTGCGCATTAGCAAGAGACCTTGCATGCAACACGCACAGCTCACCTGCACTCTTGATGCCTCGCATGTTACGTGGCTTGAGATTGGCTACAATCACCACCATGCGGTTCTGCAAGCACAGCACCAGAACACAAGCTCTCATCACCTGCAGGTGCGCACATCGTGTGCAACATGCTCCAAGGTGGCTGCTCGGCTGGATTCAGTCTGCCAGCCTAAAATTTGACCATTGGTGGTGCGCATGTCCGCTGATTTCTTATCTTTTCTGACCACCCTTGCCAGCCTAAGCCAGTGGTAGCCTCTCTCCCTTTGTGTAGTAGCACTTGTCGGCTGAGCGGCCGACTGGCCACGCACCCCACCTGCATTTCCTCCAGGCTGACGTACTTGACTAGTCCGCTGACAATGGTGCGCACCTCCGCCTCGCCAATGTCTATTTTCTCCACATACAAACTGCAACACAGGGCAATGGTTGGCTTCTCGCGGAGCAACTCACACACTCGGCTCATCGCCTGCCTTGCACCAGTCAAAAGACGGTAGTTCCACAACGCAGCATCATGCAGACTTCAGGACCCTTTCACCTCACTGACTGGCTGCTGTCCCGCACAAGCTGGCAGTCCAGTCGATAGCACATGGTAACCTCCCTGTTGCATAGTCATGGCCGCCCACAGCCTGCCATGTCCAACATACATTGGAAGGGCCATCCCCTGCACCACTTCCCCTGCTTCTTACCTGTCTGCCTCAGGGTGCCGCTCACACAACACAATGCGGCCTACTCGGAAGTCTAGCACAGCCAACGCATCCCGGTCCGCTCCCTCCGCACCGCTACCACCTCCACTGCCGCTGGTAGAAGGGGCTGCGACGGCTGGCCATGCTGCTGAGGCTGGTGCTGGTACTGGTGCTGCTGCTGGCTTTGCTCCGCTTGCTGTAAGGCGATTGGGCAAATGAGGCAGGTGACTGATGAAGGCACGTGTGTGGTGGTTGTTTGGAGCTGAGCTAGTGTAAGGCATCAGGGTCTGGCGAGCCAGCACCATCATCATCATCATCATCATCATTGTCATTACATAGCTTATCATGGTTCAACCCACGGGAGAGTGAGGGAATCCGCTGCAGTGTTAACAAGAGAACAGTTGTAACTCGTGTCCACGTACAGCCATACCATGTCTTTGCAACTGAAGAACAATACACCTAGTCATTTCATCAGCCTAATTGTTATGTAGGAACACACAGGCAAGGCGCTCCATGTGCACATGGCTGACCTGCCGCGCCATCAGCGCCTGTCGCAATCTTGGGCACTCGCACGTAGCCTCTCTCCAGGGAGGGAGCCAGTTGCAATAGCTTAGCCCTGAAGCACCGCATTAGTCGCACAATGGGCTAGAATTAGGTGGAAAAGGAGGATGATTCGCATGAAATCCTGTCCAGTGTCCGCAGCACAACAGCACATTCTGTAGATACTGGCTTGCGGGCCTGTATCCAACCAATCAAATGCACGCTTGACGACGTCCGTCGACCTGTGTAGTGCAGGCCAGTAGCATAAGCTCTACTACTGCTGATAACCCAACCCTGCACGCAGCCTGGTTCGCACCTGGCGCTGTACTCTATCTGCTCATCGGCTCGAAGGGCTGTGCCCTCATTGCTGGCGTGTATGGCCGGAAGCACTCCCGTGGTGTCAACATTCTGCAACTGGTCAAACCTGCGGAATGAGCAGTGCATGTGCCCCCTTGGCCACTCAGTTTTGAAAAGGCCCTGCGACTGGAAACATATGGCGCGCTGGGCACGCTACGGTGAAGTGCTGCATGCTGTTGCGCCGCCCACCAGTTAAGAATGCTGTTGATTTTCGGCTCCATCTCCTTTGCCTGCATGACAAGCATCAGTAGTAAAGCATGGATGCGGACAAGGGCTCTTGCCTTGCAAACGCATACATGGAATGGCATGTGTAAGTCATCTCCGTACTGATTGTGTGCCAGCCCAGGGCATGCAAGGCTTTGACTGGTACATGGAGCAATCAGTAAGATCAGCTACCATGCAACATGCATGTGGCTGTGTGGTTGATGCCGACCTCTTGGTCTGTGATGGCAATTTGTGCCATCTTGGCAAGCTTGTGGATGTCGGGTTTGGCACTGACCACCCCAGCCGCGGCATTTTCTGGCTGACTTTGCGCAACAAGGCCCCGGCAATGAAGTCGCGCGGCTTGTGCTGACGCCCGGCTGCAAAGCATGGCTGCCTGTTGAGTGACCTTGGCACCGTGGCGCAGCATCATCTGATTCATCCTTCGAAATTGATGCAATCGCAACAGCAAATGCCTTTGATGTCCCAAACGTGCAGCCGAAGGAATTGGACCAAACCGGTATGTGTGACCTCACTCCATACACCCCGCACTTCTTCAAGCTCCCTCCTCTACCTGGGAGGGCAGCCAGGCGCATCAGACTTTTGTTCATGTTTATCTCAGTTTGGCATTTATAAGGCCAACAACAAAAAAGGGAGGGGATGGCCTTACAAGGAGGGAGCAGCACGTCCAACGCAAACATCAACATCCTTACACACTTATCGTTCACCGCTCTGAACACTCACACCCAATATATATGATGTAGCCATTCCTCGACCGCTCATGTACTAAAATCAAGATCAAAAATTTAGAAAAAAAGTTTGCCATTTCTGGGACAATTTTGTGGGTGGTGTGACTGCCATGTCTGAGATGTGTGGACATCTGGCCAGGTTGAGTGTGGTTTGCGACTGGTTGTGGTGCTACATGTTGGTAGACGCTGTTGTG
This sequence comes from Chloromonas sp. AAM2, assembly GCA_004335635.1. Classification (NCBI taxonomy): domain Eukaryota; kingdom Viridiplantae; phylum Chlorophyta; class Chlorophyceae; order Chlamydomonadales; family Chlamydomonadaceae; genus Chloromonas; species Chloromonas sp. AAM2. The sequence continues at coordinate 35,699 of QAXH01004256.1, read as the reverse complement.
TGACTGCTAGAACTGCCACATTGGCATGTGATCCAGAGACAAATTTGCTAGATCCTGGCGGTAATACAGACCAATTCACACAAACTGTCCCAGAACTGGCAAAATTCTTTTTTTTGTGAGTTGTGTGACCTGCGTGTGAGGTCGCCGGGAACGGCCTGTGGCTGCTCCTGCTCTCACGTTCAAAGTTGGAGCACGCAATCGACGCTTTAAGAGCGCTTGCTGCCACTGAACAGTTTGCGAAGTTTGCGAGGAAGCACTTCTAAGGAATGGCATCGACGTACTCAGACACACGGCCGGCGTATGCGAACGGGCCTCAGACACCACTATTCAAGAGCATGCAGGAGTACTCGGCGAATCCAGGCGTGCAAGAGCTGCTGCAGAAGCTGGTCGCGGATTTGGTTACTGACAAGCCTGTTGACGCACTCAACTACATGGCACAGTGGGTGGAACGTGAAAAGGCACAGCGAGACCTTGCACACACTGCACGGCCCTCCTGATGCTAGAATCCTACAATCAATGTCTGTTTCGGATTGAGTAGGTGACCCCTGTGAGTCACAGTATGGCATGAACAGCATGCAACTCCAGGGATGCAGAGAATACAAGGGAACACAGAGCGTGCTGAGCACTTGCTGAGTGTCAGCAGGGGCGCTCTGCTAAATGCATAACATAGTGGCATGCCATCCAACTATGAATTAAGAGTTGCTGTTGACAAGCATGACAGTTTCCAGCTTTGCGGCATGGGCTATGCATGCGATTCCAAATCGAAAGCATTTCATTGTCATTCTACTGGACTGCAACTGCCTAAGTTGGAGGCACGACAAGGGCCCTGTACAATTGCGAGCTGGTTTGATGCAGCTTACTTTCAGGGCTCGGCATTACCCACATTACCTACATTACCACTGGACATGTTTCCGATCTGCGCTTGCTTCATTATGGACTGTTTCTGTAAGGGTTTCTGATGCTTGCAAGGTCATTGCACCTTTTCCTGTGGGCCCAACACCACATGGGATGGTTTGACAGAGGGCGCAAAACATTTTGAGTCCGACTACTTTGTGGTTGCAGGATATGTGTGTGTAGGATGCTGTTTCTCATAAATGCTATGGCTTCCTCTGTTCATTCATCGAGAGCATTTCTGGCCAACGTTCAGTGTAATCATGTGAATCTCAATTCCTCTGCATGAGGCAATGAAGACGCTGCCTCAATACACGTATCGCCAGGGACAACAAGATGCCAATCACTATCAACATTTTTTGTTCTGAATTACATTTTTCAGTGGCTTCAGAGCAGCCCTGTACCAGGCACAGCGCTAATCACTTGACTGTGTGTTGAACAAATAAGCGCCAACTCTGAATCTGAGTTACCCGATGGGATGCCACCCAAATCTGTGCCTCACGTCAAAGTAGGGCAGGTTGAATTGATACCTGTGGAGGGCGTAGGCCAGGTTTTGAGCCATGATTTTGACAGCTTGCGCTCAGGTGATCACTCACCGGCTTCTGCACACGCCAATTCAGAGGCTCCAGGCACTTGAACCCAATACGCGGCTGGTATGGCGCTTAACCTTTGAAACAGCAATAAGTACCAACAGGCACAGGCAATCCAGAAGCAGCAAAAAAAAGGGCAAGACTGAAGTTCCTAAGCTCAACAAGGCGCTGTCATGATTGCTGACAATCGTCCCTACTGGGGTGGGATACCGGTGACGAGGCCAACAACCTGGAATAACATGTTTACAAGGAGGGAGTGCACACCATGAAGCACGTCCAACGCAAACATCAACTGATTGCGCAAATTGCAAAAACAAAACAAACCACACCTAATGAAGAAGCACTCTGTGGGTTGACCGCAAAGGATTTGCCAAACTCCACTGACTGGATTCCCTTGACTTGCATAGATGATTCGACTTATGGCACTGAAACTTCATTTGACCCGACTTGCTTTTCCACCATGCTCACAATCGATGCTCATGTGTCAGACAGTCTGGGTGACCAACAACGGTGCATGGCCACACCTCCACCAGGCAAGCTGTACTCACTTTGATTCCTAAGTGACATGAGTGCCGCAGGAGAAAGGGCCTTGTAAGCCGCACCCGACCTGCCAACTGCTGATCCATTCCTATTCGAACTATGAGGCGAACTCAGTTGGGTGTAAGATACTGTGTTTGGCGGTGGAGCACTGCTCACGTAGTAAGAGCTTTGACAAGGAGTGAGCGCAATGCCATGTGGGAGTGCATGCCATGTGGACTGCAGTTGCGCATTTGAGTCGCTTTTGCCTGTTACCTACCATGGCTGTGAGCGTGCAAACATACCGACTAGCTGAACCTAGAGAGTTATGTGTTGAAGAGGAGCGATGTGACGTAGATAGGCAGAACCAAAGTGCACGCAGTACAGAGAATTGGGACCCCACTGTGATGTGAATGGTTTTGGAACGTGGGTGCAACCGTCAGCAAAATCAGCGATGTGCCAGCTTTCCCTATCCTATGTGCATCCCAGTGTGTTGCTTGAGACAGGAGCACCCATCCTCTGCTGGCCTCACTCGGTAGCAATAGATGAGGTTTCCCTTGATCCCTCATGGCAAAGTAAGAAATTGCGTTGAAGTTTCAATTGAATTCAATTTACAACTTCGTGTATTGACAGCATTCTTTGAGCAAAGAAGGCCAAATGTGTGCCTTGGAAAGACATTCATGCGGCTGTGCGTAAGGCCTCCGCCATACCAGAGGGGAGGCATCAGATGCAGGAGTGTCATGCGCATTGATATCAGGAGTTACCAGTTTGACAAGTAGGCTGCAAGGGTACCTCCACGCGTGAGCCCTTGATCACAACCAGAACACCTGCTTGCATCATGGCTCCAAACACATTGTTTTACACATGCAGATAATCGCCAAGATGTAATGATGGCCTGGTCAGAATTGATCTAGGTGGCACCTGATGACCATGCTGATGGTGGTGCGCTGACTGGGATCAGTCTACATGTTCAGCTGTGCAGGGTGGAAAGCAAACTGCATGGCAGTTTCCCACGTTTCCAAACACTTCGCGGAGCTCTGAGACTGCTGAGACTGACTCGACCTTGCAGAGCCTGAGGCATGATGCAGGCCTGAGCCTGCAACTGTGCCCCGAGGTGTACCTCATCATGTCTCCGCGAGGGCTCGCCTATGGGCCCCCCGTCCAAGAGCTGGCCAGCACAAGCTACCCCGTCAGACCTATAGTTAGTAGACTCAGACCATGCAGAGATTGCGGCTCTCAGGCTTTGGCAGCAGCGCGAACCCTGCAAGCGTGTCCAGCCAGAGCCCGGAGGCACAGCCGCTTGGTGACGCACGGTTCCAGCAACAATGGCGTGTCAAGAGTAGACCCGTACCAAGACGATGAAGAAGACTATCCCCTGGAGATCCCCACCAAGTTTGAGCTGATGCAGCGTCCAGACAAACAAAAGCCGCTCATCAGAGTGCGGCTTAGTGTGCACTACCGGGTGCACAGCAGGCAGATGCTGTGCATCGGAGGCTCACAAATACCACTGGGTTGGTCTTTCCTTTCTATAGCCAAGGTACCCATGACCTGGAACAGTGGGGACGTCTGGACTTGCGAGGTGCGCTCCGTTGCCAAACCAGATTGTTCGCTCGGTCATTCAGCAGACAGGCCAGCGACAATCTTTATGGTGCATCGCGCAGGTGGACCTTCAAGCAGGGCAATGGATCGAGTACAAGTATGTCATTCTGGAAGAGCAGGTACGCGAGACCCTTGTTGTTGCTGATGTCTCCTTGCTGCAGCTTCGATCGGCATCTCGCATGACCTTCAAGAGCTCTTGATTGCAGGACTGGACAAAACTCGAAAACGACGACGCGCAAGGGCTTGTTGAAATCACATACCGCTCTGGGGACGACCCGGGCAGGCCTCCCGACGTTCAAGCCATTCAAAGGCAGATGGCAATCGTCGCATGGCAGCCGGGACCGAACAGAACTTTGAAAGTCCCTACCGAGGTGGGATACCGGCCAGCTCAGATCTTTTGTCTCAATGAGCTGCGGTTCAAACGATGATGAATTGAAAGACCCAGAGCACCAAGCATGTCGCGTGCATGCAGCAGTCTCACATATTGGCACGCATGTGTGCTGCAGCCGGCCGCAGTCAGTTGGTTTAGAATGCTGCATGCACTGTGAACATGCAAATTGGGTGTATGGCATGCAAAGTGACACATACAATTCATCCGTTTTGCATGCAGAATGAACTTGCAGAGCTGAAAAGGCAGCCTGGGGTAGCGATAGAGCGGATCCCAGCGCGCCCAGGCCAGCGGATACCATACGAGAAAACTACTAAGCGTCCTGCGCCTCTTAAGCCTGACCCGTTCGAGGGCACATGGGAGGTTTTGACGGTGGATGAGAAGGGCAAGCCATTTTTGGATCGGCAGGACATGTGGGGCTGGACGCCACCTGGCATGCATGGCAGGAGTTCGAGCAATCAGGCCAGCGGAGGAAAACTAAGAGGGTTCAACCTTGGGGGCCAGTAGCCTTTGGCTTGGACAAAGAGGTTGATCACAGATTACAGCTTGCTGTCCTAGCCTTCAAATGCCAACTGGGCAAAGGTCAGTACGCAGACACTTGCCATTGCATGAAATCAGCTTGGGCAGAGAGGAATTTTGCTGTTACTGCACTAGTTTGGCAGTGGCGCAGTCTGGTATTTGGCATGCCTGTTTGAGCCGGACGTAACCTGACGCACACACACATGCATCCCAAGGGGGTCGTTGGTATTGCGGTACCACGGGCTGATGGGCCATGCCATGATGATTGAGCTTGGAATCATGTGCTCTTGCATGACGCGTACAATGAATTGCATCATGCTTGCTTGCTATGTGGGCTGCCCTTGCATGACATGTTTCTGCATGCAACGCTGTGAGACATGGGCAGCACAACAAGCAGTCACACGGGCAATGAGCTTGCTGTGCGCTGCCATGCCACAACATGCACTGTGCATGACATACCGTAGCTGTGTCCCTGACACATGCCAAGCGGCAAAGCAGTGACTGCGGCTGGCCGCTTATGGCCACGTGAACTTGCACTGTCTTCGCAGTCAACTGGCTTGCATGTGAGCAGTGTCTAGTTGATCGCGGTCAGCCGCAACAGATATGTTGAGTACTTTCGTATGAGGTCTTGGCACCCCAGCCGCTAGTGTGGCAGTGCTGCCAGTTTTTGGCACTGCGGCTGGGCTCAGTGCTAAAGCCACTCCGAGTTTTGGATTGATTTCTGGTAGGCTGCGTCGGACACGGTACATGTGGCATGGCAGGGCGGCCTCCTTGCAGCATGAATCATACCATGCGGCCTATCGTTTCGAGGTGCCATCCGCGTTTTGGAGTCACCCCAGGTCATGTTCAATGAACGCACGTGATTGGTGCTCCAGCGTAGCCTGAGCAACAGTTTGCTGACCGGCTGCCCACTGTATGGGTTTTTGAACTTTGCCGGCACACCTCATGGGAACGGGTGAGAGACAGTTTGTTTCAGTACATGATGAGAGAGCACACGGGCCAGCCAAAAATGACTGTTGACTGCAGGCAGTTCAACTCAACAGTTGCGTGCAATGCTGGGGAAGAATTTGCATGCCAGGGCAACTTTGCAGCACGGCCTGGCCTGCCCTTGGTCACACACTGGCACACCAGCATGACCATTATAATGTACGCCCAACGGCGGCTGGCTGATTCTGTTAGCTTAAGAGTTTGATTGTGACGAACCACATTATTAGTGATAGGACGAGACAAACATCGCCACGGCCGTGTGTACCTTGCTGTTCAAACCTAGACAGGCCTTTAATACAGGGAGTGCGCCTCTGGTGTTGGCACCATTTTGAGCGATTCAGCTGATTCAGGACTGGTGATTTCTTCATTTCGCTGTAACATTGCAGCTTTCATTATGCAAAGGTCAATGAATACTTGATTCTAGCTGCAAGGCAAAAACGAAGAAACGCGGTGAACATCGATCGGATTGAGGACAGATGCCCAAATCAAATTGTCACACAATGGTTACCGAGATGTGCCTGACTGAGACGACATCTCAATTAAATGTGGTTGTGGCTGCACCTGCTTGTTCATTGTCTAGGTGGGGCAGCTGGTACCAGACACCCACTGATGAGGTTTGCACAGCTGCAGGTCAGAAGTGAATTCTCTTGTCTTTTGTACACCAGTTCGTCTGCCCTTCAAGTAGCAGCAGTTCCACCCCTCACGTCCTATACACGTCAGAGTATCATCTGTGTAATTCGGATGGCACAACGACAACCCTTGTGCGTGAGTTTCATTGTGCTCAGAGCTTGCATCAAACATTTAAGACGGAGCTTGCATCAGACGCCACCGTCTCCAAAGCTGCTGGGACCACCACAGCCTTGGAGCCACGGGTTGGTTGTGAACAAAGCCGCCCAAGTCAGCGTAGCTCTAATTTACAAAATCCACCACAGTGCGTGGAGTGGGCAAGCAAACACCTGAAGTTGCAATCAAATGTCAAGTCAACCACTGCCGACTCAGAGTGATGCACCCGGCTGACTGCACCACCCTGGTTGTACAAACTTCTTGGAATCCCAACCTCGTGTGCAGGTCATGTTAAGTTGCCATCAGCAATGTTGCTGACCGAAAACTGCACAGCCCCATCAGGCAGTGCGGAGAATCAAATGAACTCCGCTATCCGTCACGACGGGTCCGCTCAGCTCTCCCACCTGCGTCAACCACAAGCCAGTCGAAGTGTTCTCAGTGTATCCATGTTCAAGTCAGGTCTTGGGTACGCACTGCCACTGTGTGATGTGTATCAAGACCTTGCGACTTTGTTTCTCCGGCAAATGACTGGTGCCTGCTCACGTTCCTACCCTGTGTGGCACATAGATGTGATGTCAGGCTTAGACGGGCAGTGTAAAGTGGGCACCTTTATGATACTTTATCATAAGCCGCCTTGCAACATGCAAAAGCCAGACATGTGCGACACATCCGAGAAGCGCCTGCTCGAACAAGCCAACTGACCTAGCTCAACCAGATGTGCACTCAGCTGGTTGTTGCGCCTGGATCACTGGTAGGCTGATGACTCATGGACCCTTCAGCAAAACCATGGCTGTCACACACTCACATTCAGGGCGAAGGTGGCGTCCTCAAACGGCTTCTGCATCGCGCCACGACTGCAAAACGGCACAGCGGGCACTGTGAACAGCCCATGACAACCCTCAAAGGTCATGTGGGCTTGACAAGTTTCATAGGCATGCACATTGCCCATGTATCCAGAGATGGGTACGTGCTATGTGACAGAGCGGCCCTGAAGTCAGTTCAACCGAAGTCGGGCTTCCCTGTTTGTTCAGACGTTACGGTTCAGCCAGTGCCTTTCCTCTCACCCAAATTCACCGAGGTCTCCACCACGCTTGGCACTGCTGCAATGGGACTCCTGTGATGCCAGGGTGGCAAAATCCGCACCACCACGAACAAGCCGCTCATGGAATGCCTGCATGCGAAATCATACACACTTCAATGCACAACTACAGTTGAAACAGTTTGTCAGTGCTCAATGCCTCAATTCTGCATCTTGCTCAACAGGCAGTGCTATCTGATGCAAAAGGACAGGTTGTATCTGTGGAGAGGTGACAGGGCAGGAACATGCTTGTTTTCCAGACGTCAGACCACGCAAGCTCACCATGATCATGGCCATAGCCTCCTCCTTGGTGCGTGTGACAGTCTCCTCCTGCGAGAACACAGGCAGGCTCGAGGGCGCGGCATCATCCTGCATGTTCTGCAAGTGTGCACTTTGTGCAACGCGTGCTTCTGCAACAGTGAACCCAGCATGCATCAGTGAACCAGCAATACGCCCCACCCTGTGTTTGATACACAAATGGGTTGCAGGACCGCTCAAACTTTCTGCCGTGCTGCTGTCAGTGCTTAGTGGTGAATGTACGGCATGCATCTACCACCGCTGCAGCTGATGCAGCGACGGGCTGGTTATGCATCCGGCTGTGATGTGCGGCCACGTTGTACCTTGCCCATAGGCGTGAGCTTGTCACCTTGGCGCTCGACCCATGGCCGGGAAAACAGAAGAATCAGTTGCTCAGCAAGCCCTAACAAGCGTAGAACAACGCCCATCTCAATTGCTCACTTACTGGACATGCTCAACTGATTCAGACAGGACGCTTTTCAAGCTGAACACACATACTTAGTCGCACATGCAGCAACAAACTTGTGTTCATACAAGGCCCAGTGCCGCACACCTTCCATGAGGATGGACGGCGCACGTCCTTGTGCTTGACCAGCAGGTGCGATGCACGTACAGTTGCCATGGGATCGGGCACAGGGCGCTTGCTGGGCTGGCCTTGGTCACCCTCAGCACGACGTTTTTCTCCTGTAAGCGAATACAGACAGGCCTTGCTGAGCGATAAAGCATGTTCGAACCGCATCACCATGTTGTCAACCAAAGAGGAGTCTGGTCAGATACGGCATGACTGAGATCGTGACCGATGTAGTGAATGCCACGCACTGGTAATACAAAACTGATATCCTGGTGCTGTCTTTGAGCCAGTCTCCGCTCAGGTCCAGTACCTACCTCCGGCTTCAACACGGACGAGAAAGTGCTTATCAGAGTTGCCAAAGCTCACCACAGAGCCGTCCTTTAGCTGAGTGGGCTTGTTGGCAGGGATCTGCTTGCGATCAACGCGTGTGCCGTGCGTCTGCATGCAAGAATGAGCATAGCCGGCAATTTGGTCAGGGCTAGGCACCAGCATCGCAAAACAGTGCATGGTCATGCTTAGCTGCCGCACCAAGACCTTGCAGATCAACACTTGTGCATGTCGACAGTGTCTGGCTTGCATCCAGCCGCATCATGCAAGTCTGCTCTGCGCATCAGCCTGGCATGCAGTCTGTTTGATGACCCCTAGACATGTGCACTGGGATGATTTTGGCTGGTCTTCAGAACGCTCACCGACTGTAAGTCGATTACGAAGAATCGCCCGTCACTGTGGTGGACCAGCGCGGCATGCACCCTAGAGATCGAGTTGTCCTTGATGGGAATGTCAACTTGTTCTCGTTCCCTGAAATTTCAACAAGAAATCAGCGCACGCTGCCACCTGCCTTCTTCTTCACGAATAGGTGGCGGATGCCGTGAAGCATGTCCAGATCGGCAAACGATAATCGTGCATCTCGTCCGCTTGCCTGCCTACAAGGTAGTACGCCTTGCTATCAACTGGGATAGTGTCGGTACCGTCAACGAGGGTGGCTAATTTATAGGGTGTTTGCGCCCAACTCGGGGCTTTGAAGGCCAGGATGGCTCAGCGTTCTGACCTTCGTCCCGTGGCACGAAGGTGGATCAGCACAGGTTTTATGTTTAAGTGAACTCACCAATCGTGCCAAGGCCTGGCGTTGCGAGAATCTGTTGATCGTTGGGGATCCAACGACTTGAGTTTGAAAACGAGAAGTGAAAGCCATCAGATATAGCCCTGTCCTGCTCAAGTACCAGTGTCTGTGACTAATGCTCGCCTAATGTTCCACCAGACTTTGCAGTCTACAGAGACCACACTGCAGAACCAGCTAGGCATCAGATGTCATAACTTAATTAACGACAGTACCTGAATCAACTTTTTATTCAGTTTGCAAAGCAGACTGGAGAACTTGGGCATCAGCGTAGCCTTCTTCCATTTCACCATCGCCGCAGCCTTAAGAGTCAGAAGATACCAGCCAACGGTTCATGCCTCGACAATGAGTCCGTTGGGAACGATAAGCATTGTCTTGCGTGCGTGAGTAGCCAACGTTGTGAGTTACAAGGAGGGACACGTCCACGCAAGTCAGAACCCACCCGACGACCGTCCAAGACCGCCTGCTTTCCATGGTACTGTGCATACCTGCCTGTACATATCCTAAGCCATTGCCGTGAAAAAACTGGCCTACTCCTGGTATAGGTCGAAAGATACAGAAGTGCCTGCCTCCTGGTGACCGTAAACATATCATGTGCGTTGTCCGACACGGCATGGCAAGACACACCAGCCAGAAAAGCAGGAAGGATGCGCAAAAGCTGAAGACAAGTTGCAAAAAATCATGAGTTATCTTTCATTTACAAGGAGGGAGTGCACACCATGTAGCACGTCCAACGCAAATAACAACTATTTGCGCAAATTGCAAAAATTTCTCCTAGTAAAGGTCAGCAAGGGGTGGTGAGGCCCTTGTGGCCATCACCCCACAGAATGCCTTCCGAAAGCATCCCGTTAGCCATCAAAACACTTAAACCTACACTTCACTGACACTTCAACACCAGCTTGAACCTTTGATAGCTGTAGTATGGACATCTAAAGCAATGTTGCACGTTCTAACTTGTGGGGGACTGGCCATCTTGAGACTAGTTGCGATTGATTTAAGATTGTCTGTGCTAACCGGGTGAAATCAGAAGGTGCTCTGTGCCTATCAACAGTTGACATTGTGAGAGTTGCCATTTCACTACCAGACACTCAGTGAAAAGTCACTGGCCCCACCCCTGACAATCTTTAATCTAGTCCATTGTATGGCCAACGGGATGCTTTTGGAAGGTGTTCTGTGGTGTGATGGCCATAAGGGCCTCACCACCCTTTGCTGACACGGCCAGATTCACCTTTACCAGGAGAAATTCCTGCAACTTGCGCAAATAGTTGTTATTTGCGTCGGACGTACTGCATAGTGTGCACTCCCTCCTCGTAACAAAACAAACGATAGCAATCACGACCTTTAGCAAGCATATCCAAACAAGTTCTAGTTGCAAAACTTGTGTGATTGTTCAATGAATGACTGCATCGTCAGCCATATGGGGAGTTGCGTTCAACGATAAAGCGCTGCTTTTGAGTTACCCAGGACCCGGCGCTGAGTGCGTGGATTTGAAAATCGCAAAACACACAAGGGCTCTGAAACCTGACAAGCTGGGAATGTTCACTTGAGTGTGCGGACTCAATGCCTAGCTGAAGGTATGAAAATGCCTGGCCGAACAAGTGCCAGAGCTAATATGGACTTGCTAATCAGTACAGGGCTGCCCTGTCAAGCAGACCCTGCATTTCCGACCTCGCTCAGTGCCAGGCCATGCTGTGCGTTGGCCCCGAGGTTCAAGGGCTCAATAAGAGTAATGTAAGCTACACGGATTAAGAGTGCCACTGGATCCCCCTGCCTGTGATGAACTCAAACATAGCTCCATCAGAAAATCAAATGCGTATCGAGAAGATACATCGCCTATTACAGGATCACTATTGCAAAGCGTGGTGTGATGAGCTGGCTGAGACATGCGCGTGCTCCCCTCACTGGCCTGCTGCTGTTTTGAGCGGTTGCCTCTGGACTATCAGACTGCTTCAAGACTGGGCGCTGCTTCACTACACCACTGTTGCCAGCAATCTCTGTTCTGCTCCGTACAGCACACTGTTTGCCAACTGTTTACATCATAAGTGCTATGCTAATGTTTACACAGGCTGACGCACTACAGGCGATCATCAAAGCCATTGTGAAGCGGGTCCGCATCCCTGCTTGTTGGTGTGCCAGTGGCTCCTGGGTCAATCGTGTAAGCAAGCCAGGAGGTCGCTCACCTGAGCACCGCGGGTGAGTAGCAGCGGCTCAGACTGTGGTGTACTTAGGTCCCCAGGCGTACCGGGACAGGTCTCCAGGGAAGGCATGAATGCTGCAGCACGGGTCTATCAAGCCTGCCTATACTACTATGATGACACATAGACAGTTTGAGAATAGCTTTTTAGTGTGCGTGGATAATCACGGGGTAACCACAGAGACATTCCTGGTTGCAGACCTCCCGCGGGTCTTGGCTAGCCCTGCTTGGTCCAGCCTGCCCACTGATGCTCTCGGGCACCTACAAACAGCGTCTACTCCCACATAGGGCGCTTGAGAAAGGCTGGCACCCTGCTTGGTGCAGGCCTGGGAGCCATCATGCATCTCAATTGCGCTCAGGCGTCGAGCAGCTCCTCTGCCACATCGGGACATAAGTTGATCATGCGCAGCGACGTGTCCGTGGCTTCTTTGACGCTACGTGACGTGTTCCATAGCTTCCACGATGCTGCGCCGCGCCGTGCCTTGGACAAGCCCTTGCTGCTCATGGACCTGCGCATGCTGGCAGACTTGGGACTCTTGATGCTAGCTGCTGCCTAGAGCTCGAAGAAGATACCCTGTCGCCCTATGGCGCCTCGTACGGAGCCGAGAACTCGAGCGACCTCTGTATTAAGAAGGGGTTGCATGAAGCTGCGCGGGAGCCAGGGCGGAAAGCATTCGTCTTAAGCACTTCAGATGTGCATGCCCTGCCAGCGTAGGCGGACTGTGCCAGGCTAGCAAGCAGGGGCGCGCCGGGCAAGGGGCTCTGCACTCGCTTGGGCAAGACGTTCGACGAGGTCGCAATAGGCTTCGCCACCTGCGCCGCTTGCTGCAGTCTAAGAGGGCGCATGCAGGCGGCGCGGCCTTCCAACGTCTGTGATGCATGAGGCTGCATGGTAGCAGCATCAGCCAAAAGCACCAGGGGCATTGCAGCCGTAACTCGTACGGGCAAGGATGTTTGCCCGTATACAATCTCGCTCTGGTTGCTGTGCTCAGCTTCTCCTGAGTGGACGTCGGCAGCTAAGGGAGTCTTGCATTGCAAGAGCGAGGATGCATCTTCCTTCATAGACTCCCTCGTTGGGGGATTCTGTGCGGCTGGCATGCGCTGCGGCAGCAGGTTGCTTTTACTGCCAGGTCCCTTCTGTTGAGGGGACTGACTGTAAGGGCTCCTGGCAGCCAGCTCTGCCCTGCTGGGCGTCCCTGATGAGCCGTGCGTGTTGCCAGTGCGTGTACCACATGCAGCGGCAGAAGCAGGGAGAGCATCCAATAACGGGGTAGTGGCAGCGCTCAGCATGATGTGCCTGCAAGCAGGCGCTGGCGCCTGGTGTGCACTGTGGCAGGAGGGCCGAGGCCGTGATGGTGATGCTGTAGCAGGAGCTGACTTGCGAGCCAGGGGAGACTGTGTTGCCGTGCTGCCTCCACCCAGCTCCGCAAAGCCGGACACTGGCTGTTGCTTGTGTGATGCCCTGGCCACAGGCGATGATGCCGTCACCAGGCTCTTGCCCTGCATTGCCAGCCGCAGGAACCAAAGCAGTTTGTCTGGCACCGTTCACGCCAGAGGGCAAGCTCCCTCAGACAAGCATAACGGGCATCCCAGACATGTTGCCAAACTTGAAATCCATAACATGTAATTGCCTTGCCGCTCTTTACCTGCACTTCTAGCGTGAGACCTGTGTACTTTGGCGCATGCATCTCCGCCACTGTGTCCACAATGCAGCGCCAGCGGCCCGTGTCTGGTGCGCTGTCGTCCGGCGCTGGCGCCCCCGCTGCTGCGGCCGCAGCTCGCGCCCCAGGGAGGTCCACCACCACCTTGAGTATGTCCTCCTGGACCTCAGCGCACAGCTGTGCGCATACAAAGAGATTTGGATGTGATGACCTGGTGTCGGCCCGACATTCACAAGGCTGTTGCGAGTCAGCATTGGTATAAAATGTCATACAGATGCACAGAGTGAGCGAACGTGACCAACCTGCCTTTGCCCATGGGTTTTCCTCTACTTGCGTGTGACGTGCTCTCTCAACACGTAAGCAAACAGCGCCAGAGTGAGAGGAAATGGACCTGTGATCAGCTGGTGTCGGTTCAACATCAGCAATAGCGGGCTCATGAGGATGGGTTATGTCAGATGCCTGTGGCACACGTGGACCGCACTACGGATTTCCTCTAGCCTTGCCTGGCCCCAGTTCTTGCTCCCAATACGCCATTTGTTGATAGTACCTGGTTCTCTCCCAAGGCAGCCTCAATGGCACTGACCCACCCAAAGGTGTAATGCCGCTCTTGCCAGCCAGGAACTCAGGCCCGGGTTGGACCCAGTCACTGACCTGTGTTGTGATCGGTGTGGACGACTCCATGGTTGGTGAGCTGTTCACCTCCAACAGCCACACACGCAGCTGGTCGTCAATTAGGAAGTCGTACCTGCAAATTGGCAGGAAGCCACAACACAGCAAGCCATCTGTTGGCGTGCGCAGGCGTGCGCAGGGACAGCTATCGTGGATAAGACAACTGGTCTGATGAGGGATGCAGGGACAGGCTAGGGTTCCTTAAGCAAACATTCCTGTCATCTGGCTAAACAGTGGGACACAGCTCCGTGCACATCCTGCCCGGCCATCACATGCTCTATGTCCAGTTGCCTCATCTCATGCCAGATTGCCCCAGTGCTGGCGACACATTGGGTGTGGCGGTCAACGAAAACCCGTAGGTGCTGCCATGATCCTTGCGTATGCAGCTGCTGCACGCTCACCCGTAAATCTGGCATGAGTTTTTGCGCGCCTGCACCATGTCTTGCGCACAGCGGGTGGTGCACACGACAATGTGCTGCATGGCGGGCTGGATGACTGTCTCCCACAGGTCGCAGCGCCCATACTGCTGCATGAGCCAGCTCTTGAATTGAGCTACGCTCCACATGTTGCCCTGGGCTGTGATGTCATCTGCATGAAGCACATGCGGCACATGAGGCACATGGCAAGTTCCCAGAATGCGCCAGGTCAGTTGCACCATTTTAGTCGCTTGAACGCTCCCACAGTATGCTGACGGGCTCGGTACAGATACCAAGTATCTTTGGCTGTGCACCTCACCCATGCTTGCACACCATGCCCCAACAGGAAACAATCATACGGACAGGCACCTGCCTTGTTTGGCATTGCTATAGTTCTTAGCAATCGAGTTGTTGGACAGGTGCAGATAGATGTCCAGGTCGGACGCGTCATAGTCATCGGCGGCAAAGCGCAGGTAGCACGTGTCCCAGAACCAGACGGCCAGCGGGTTCCACGCTGTAACCAGCACCCACTGGCGGATGTCGAACTTGCGTGCACTGATCACCAGGGGGCGCTCAACGTACTTCTGGACGACCCATCTATTCTCCAGGGATAGAGCATCATCGCCTGCAGTGAGAGAAGCGCAGGAAAGGACCGGGCAAGATCAGGGCAAATGCCACATAAGAGACAATGTCACTTTTCAAGCGCCTCTGCAAAGTCGAGCAAGCATGCCGCAAAACGAGAGCACAGGAAGCACTACCACGCAGATAGCGTAGGGTAAGGATAGGGTAAGGATGAGGGAAGGAGGGTTAAGAAGCATCTGTGTGGCTGACGAATGACGCACCTTTGACGTAGGCCATGAGCGCATCTACATCGTTGAACAAACGGATGCCTCGCCCTCGCGACTTGCCCGCTGGCTGCACGAGCAAACGCACAACAGTCACGATGATAACGCAGGCTGCGACGTTCAAGTTCACTGATCCAGTAATTCGTCAGCTGATGTGCGACATCCCAAATCCTTGTGATGCGGTGCTTGCTCCCTTGCTTCAATGCTGACTGCAAGATTGAAAACGCGCACCTTGACAATCCAGATGTTGTTCATGCCATTGATATGCGTCTGCAGTTGCCAGCACTCCATCGCGTGGACCACTTGTTTCGCTAGGCGCAGTGCGTCGAGTGCGTCCATCCTAGCTATCTGCTCGTCTGTCACATTTAGCACAGGCAAGTCGACTTGTGCCACGAAAGCGCTGTCGAAGACCGGCCCGTCTACCTCTGTCTGGTCTCCACGGTCAGTATCAACGTCCGAGTCCGCAATCCTGCCTGAAACGTTGCTGGTGCCGTGCTCTGCGCGTGCCGTGGTTGGCACGGTATTGTCCCGGGACATACTCGGCGGAGACAAGCTGCGGTTTTGTTCGCTGCTGCATTGACCACCTGCGCCTGCTGCGGTGGAGTCGCTTGTGTCCGTACGCCAGGATGCTCGCATATCTATCCGTCCTTCCGACTCGTTGAATGGACTGTTCGTACGCTCAGATCCACGGCTGCTGCCTGTGCTGTTCTCCGCCTCCTTCCCTACATTCCGGCTCTGTCTGGCACTTTGCGAACCAGTCTTGCCTCGTGGTGTTTTCTGGCTTTGCGGTTTGCACATGCGCAGGCTCGGAATGAGGCTAGCGGTGCGGGCCAGCCACCCGGGCTTCAACTCGACTGGAGCGACTGCAGGTGGGGCCTGCCCTAGGCAGGGATGTTTCATGATCACCTGCCACTCAGCAGGCGTGAGGCGGGCAGGTGCTGCGACAGCACCGGCATCGTCTGCCTGCGGAGTTCCACCCGACCGCTGTCGCTCACAACGCAAGAAACTATCATGAGCTAGCCAGGCCACGCACACCCGGAGTGCCAATCGTAGTGCTTCCAGCTCCACCAATGGGCCTGTTGAGGATCCCTTTGCGGTTGTGTGCCTGGTGGTACGCACCCCGCCTTCTGCCGCTGCGCGCTTCACGATGGCTTCAGCTGCGCAGTGCCCCGCATCTTCCAGCCATCCGGTACGATCCAGGTCATCGCTAAGGTCGTAGCCCCTGCAGCGTACCCAACAACAGAACAGGTTCGCAAACTGCCTGACAGGATCAATTGATACATGCTCTCCCAAATTATCGCCCACACTTTTTCCAGGATCCTAACTAAGCCTGGATTTCCAATGTCATGGTATTGACTGGTAACAGAGGGCCAACCGTGTTGCGCAATCGTTGGGCAATCATAAGCTAAGGTTGTTCTCGTGAGCGCTGGTGCGAACGAGTTGGATTGGTCGGTCGACCTGTCCCAATCTAGCTCCTGCCCGGTGACCGGACCTGGTGCCAGCTTACCTGGGATAGAACTCGTGGTAGTTTGCCGCCTCGTACCAGGCCAGGTCCCTGACTGTCCTGCACAGCCCCACCTTGGTGGTGATGCACGTGGACTTGCCAAAATGGTTGACGACCTGCGCACATGAACCGGCGAGCCAGCCCAACGTCAAGCATATCTGGCTACAAGGCCTGTCCTGTCTGTTGCGGCCGCAAGGATCCCTAAAGCAGGGAACTCAAGCCAATCACAAGAAAATTGCTCCTAACAAAACCAGAATCGCCACAAGAAGAAAGTTTGCCAAATCTGGGACAAATTGCGTTTGGGTCAGTGACACAGTGTACCATTTTGGCATGGTCCTACTTTTTCACAATACCGCGGTGCTTTGTCACTCGTCAGTGTGTTTGTTGATGTGGTGGTGTCCTTGTCAGTGATGTGGGTGTCGACATGTCTGCGGATATCTTTTGTTGGTCCACAACGGAATGAACAGTTCAGTGTTGGTGCACATGGTATGGAACCAGAAAAGCCACATACCACAGTGTACCCGTGTCACACTTTGCAACTACAACACCCATCACCAACACTGGTTTCTGGCGGTATTCCCAGGAATTGTCCCAGAACTGGCACACATAATGTTGTTTTGGGCTTCCTGGCATCCGTGCAAGCCCTCGTCAAGTGCAACCCGCGTCCAGCGGCACATGCATCACATGCATTGGTGGTCACCTGTGCTGGCCAGAGCAGGTCCTGGTTGATGTCCAGGGGACTGATGGACCACTTGAGGTCATAGAAGGGCGAGGCATGGTCTGGGTTCTCGTGCCACCCACGCGCCAACAGCCCGCTGCGGATACCCGCAGAATGGTTGCCATTGCCTGCATAGCGGAAGGGTTGTAAAACCACTCTGACGTGCGCACAATGTCGGCAAGACAGCGACCAGCCACCAGTTGTCCTCTCTTGTGGACAACTGCAGTTGGGCAAAGCTTATGCATTTGCATACAGACCAAGTGGGCATTTGCTGGTGACCGCCTTTCTCTGATTCCACTCTCTAGCCTCGATTGGCAAAGCGGCGCACAACAGCTTACAGACCCAGTATTGGGCAGGCCTGTCTTTGATTGCACCCTCTAGCCTAGCAACCCGCAGCTCTGGCCATGCTACTCACCCCCCATACAAAAGACCTTGACCTCGTCAGGAATCTTTTGCCGCCTGCGCCACTGTTGGTATGCCCCGTAGGTGGCCCCGTTCCCATAGGCCCTGGCCATGAACTGAGCCTGAGCGTCCTGTGTCGCCTTGGCCTGATAGTAGAGCGAGGCACCAGGCAGTAGCCCATCCTTGTCGCAGGTTGTGACTGCTGTCTTCTCCCGGCGGGGTTTAGTAGGTGACTGGCTGGCACCGCATTTGAGGTCGTCTTGATCTGTTTGTCGTCCTGAGGCTGGCGTCAGGCTGGCAGACCGGCCGAGTCTCTTGCTAGTGCTGTGGGCTGTGCGGGGACTGATCTGATTTGTGTCCGGGGCACCCTCTGCTTCGCTCATGGTGCTGCGGCGCCAACGGGGCCTTGCGAGTGCCTGCTGCTGGCGGTCCTCTGAGACTGCACCATCGGCTGCATCACCTGCTGGTCGCCTGACTGCCTTGCCTTCCGGCAGGGATGGCAGCCTGGAATTACCACGCCCAGGGGCTGCACCCTCCTCATCAGATTCACAATTGGCAGCGTCACTGAACCGCTCCGTGTCTGTGCTGCGGCTGTTGTGCAAGGATGGCAGTGCCCAATTCCTGCTGGTTATAGCGTCAAAGGAGCTGCCCAGAACGTGTCTGGCCAGCTTCCGCTGCAGCATCTGCATAATTGGTGTTGCAAGTAAGCAAGGGCATGAAGTAATGCATTTCTCATGCGTGCTGGCTGGCACTGGTGCTTGACCTGTCTGTCGCGTCTGGACGCACGTGGAATACATACCCTGTATTCTGCCCGTATGTTAGCCTGCCCTAAAGCCAGCAGCAGACTGTCAAGTACATCCATCTGCCTTTTGAAAAGCAGGTCCTTTTCCTGTTGTTGCTCTTACTTTTGAACGCTGGGTTGCCAAGGCCTCCACTTCCTGCTTAGCCTTTTGGCTCAGCATCAAGTTGCGGATATGCTCCTGAGAATCAGGGCACACGGTTATAGCAGTCATACAAACGTGTCTCGCTTGTTGTCACAAGTGTCGTCATTCGCTCACTCGGTGCGGTAGTGACATGTGAGTCTTTACAAGTTGATAATGTAAGCGGCCACCCAGTGTTCCAACTGCTTCGCTCTCTTGAGCAAACTCGTGCACTGTGCCCGGAGACACAGACGTGCAAGACCAAACCGACAAAACATTTTTTTGGCGGGTGTGCTACGCTTGCATGTGCAGCAAGCATGTCTGTCTGGGCATGTATGTCCGTACGCAGATTTTGTGGGGGGGGCGAGGATGATGACCATCATGTGCATGGCATGTGCGTTTGCATGGGAAGAATGATGGAGTACAATAGCTGGTTTACACTTGCCATGTTCTTGTTTTTGAACCGCTCGCCAGCGGACTGGCGAGATTGGCAATTCGTCTGGTCCTGATCCACATTGCAGGTGTTTTCAGCCAGTTCCTGGGCACCAGGAGCCTGCCCGTCTGGTTCCGCCTCCATACCATCGTCTAGCCCCAAGGCCATTCCGTGCATAGTTTGCTTTCCCTGTGACAGGGCGCGCAAGCTTGATGGGCCCGCATCATGTCCGTACCGAAACATTCGTACCGCTTTCAGTTTTGAAGTTTCAAGCCTGCAGTTATGCGTTGAACTGCAAGTGCATCGAGCGGTCCAGCGCGCTGATTGGTTTGCATCTCAGCCAGGTGGCCAGGTTAGCATTAGGGCAGAAGTTCTAGGACCTTGAGTGAAGTGGAAGGCAAGTCTGGTGCACTGGCGCCATGAAGCGCACATTCGCGCTGTTTGACGGTGCCCAAGAAGCTGCTCCAGCTGGTGCTACCCCAAGGAATTTGATTCCACGTCCAAACGTTGGGGGCAGAAACACAGCTCAACAAAACGCGGGCAACAGCACCAAGCGCGCACGCCAGACCAGCCTGCGAGCCTATATGAACGTGGACACGCCTACACTGAGCGGTGCTGTGCCATCTGGCCCTATGGTGCGCGGCTGGTGCTTTCAACAGCTGCTTTGCGTTGACCCTTGCATGGTGGACCACTCAACACCCCCTGCATGCTGGCTGCAACACAGGAGAGGGACACACCACTGCACACCGCTGTGCCCGTGGCACAGAGGCAGCTGCCCGTCAGCACACTGGCGATTGGCTCCTGCAGCAATGTGGAGTGGCCATCAACAGCCCAAAGAGCTCTGGAGAAACTCCGGGTAAACACGCCCGGCTTGCCATCAATTGGCCATCAGGTGCGTGCAACCGCCCTACTTACCATCCTGCACTTCCGATGGCTGTACATGGCGTAAGAAATCAACATAGGCGTCTCTAGTCTGCATGCATCTTGCCCCCCCAGATGGCATGGCACCTTGCAGCTACCTTGCATGCATCTTGATTGTGTCCACACTCCGTTTGCTTCCTTGGCCATCTGCCTTGTTACATGCGATGTCAGGATTAATGTACAATGCATGGGCTTGGACGTGATGATGGAATGCAGGTGGGCCCAATGCATCATCTACCTATCGAAGAGGAAGATGAGAACAGCAGGCAACATGCAGGTAAGATGCCTAAGGGTGCTTCTCAAGCATACCATGCACTATCCTTCCATGCATCCGGGCAGCTGTGCCAGTCCTCTGGCAAGGCAACAGGTCCATGTGTCCGTTCGCCTTCTCACTGCCTGGTTGCTTGCAGGCCGGTTTGGCTGCCCACGCCTTGCTTCCCGTATTTACCCGTTACCTACTTGTCTTGCATTGGGTATTTCCCAACCTCTCTACCTCCTGCGTGCCATGCTATCTGTTCCAGATTCATTCTGCAGTCACCTGTGCTCTCTCTGTACCAGTTACATGAACCTGTACTTGGCTGCTGTGCTTAATCATGCATTCCATCCTGCCTGCAATGTGCCCGCACCGTACCAAGGCTCGTTCTTCAGCTCCTGTCGTTGGCGCGACCTTCTGGCAGTGTCTCCCCCACCTCATCCTGCATCGGCCTGAGTGCTGCTTACCAGATGCCCTTACCTGCATCTGTCTTGTGCAATTGTGTGCATGCCATGCCGGCAATGTACACCTGTACACTCGCTGCCAAGTGCTAACCCATGTACATTACCTCTTCCTAACTTGAACTGGTCCCTTCTTCCCCAGTATTGCCCCACCCAACCGCTGACCGGTCCGTCCCACGCCTGTGCCCTTTGTCAGTCCTGCCTGGAGTGCTCCCGATCGAGCCTCCCATTAGTCGCATGCACACCCGCTGCCTGTGACCCTGCACGACCTCTCACATGTGGGGCTGCCTGCTGCTAATGCCGCTGCGTTGGGCAATGACTGTGCCTGCTCCATTGCTCTGGCCACTTTCATGCACGCTCCGCCCTTCATGTTAGACCTTACTTGGTCACACTGTTCCCGGGATCATCCTAATAGAGCAGCTGGTGGAGCCCCCGATGGCAGCATTCACCCATAAACTGTGCTTTCTGGATGGAACCACCTGTGTTTTGCCCTGTGTTTGTCGTGTTAAATTCGTCCCTACCATACAGTATGTTCAATCTGTCCCTACCATACCGAATGTCCCTGCAGTAACCACTTCAGCTGGCCTAGCCCCAGACGGGTCCAGACCAAGCAGGCCAATGACGGCATTCACCCATGACCTGTGCTTTTTGGATAGAGTCACCAAACTGTACTTGCCTCGCTCATGTGTCCCTGCCATACGATGCATCCTTCCTGCTGCCTGCCTGCCTGCAGACACATGCGTGCACCCTCTGGGCGGCAGTCTGCATCCCACGAGCGACGGCTCACGGGCACCCAGCTCAGGCCTGGGCGGCACGACAGGCTATGATGACTTCATACTAGATGACGAGGAGGAGGGGGATGACTTTGGTGCAGGCTTCCGCATCCTGAGCAGTCAAACGTACATTCGCCAGCCCGTGCAACAGGTGGGGTTACGGAGTAGGGGAGACTTTGTGGCATGGAAAAGACTGTTTGCATGCCCTGCCTGTCAGGTTGACCAGTTATGCAAGCGCGTTAGCTGTGGGTTGCACAACTCACAAAAACGAACTGAAAGAATTGATTGGACCATTTGAGCAGAATGGTATAGATTGTGTCTGAACAAGCATGTGGCCCTCTCTCTACAAGCATGTTTACCAGTAGATGTTCTGATCGTTTCTCACAAGGTCTGAGAACAGATGTTTGCACACGCGAAACTGCATGGTTGGCAGGAGCCGGCTGAAGAGCGCAGTGTGAGCTGGCAAGATGCATGGGGCCTTGGGAAACGGTCCGAGGATGGGCATGCACATGAGGCATCGGCCGGGCCCCTGACAGTCACCACTAGCTTTGGCGCCGCATGGGCTGCTCGTGGGACCCAGTCCATGACAGGCGGGCCCAGCCAACCCCCCATGGAGGAAGAGGGCGACGATCTCACGTCCATGCTCACACAGGTGTGTGTGTGTGTGTGTGTGTGTGTTTACATCAGGTGCGCGTTTTTACGCTCTGTGATGAGGAAATCAAGTCCCAAAACGCATAACAAACAAACAGGGGGTTTCAGTCCCTCTGCAGCTCTTGCGTAAAGGCATCACCATAAGTCAACCAGCCTGTGCCAGGTGCGCATGCAATCATGCACCTGTGCATGGATGGCGCATGCTCATGAGGACATGAGGACATGCGGCTGCTTAGTCAGAGTCTTAGACAGGCATGCAGGCATCATTACAGCAATCGCATACAGCGTTTTGACCATGACAGCATAGCATTGGTATCTCACATCAAATGGTCATGGGCACGATGGAGGTATCTGGGTAGGACAGGCAGGAGGAAGTGCTGGTCTTGGTGGTAGTTTGCAGAGTGTGGCCTCTGATCTCTGATTGATCGCTGTGTGGCTTGTGGCATTGTGGGGTCCTCCTAAGTGACACCGTCTTTGATACTATCGGCATTTCAAACTGGGTGTCTGATCAGGACAAGCAAGCTACATGGTCTCGGTGGTGGCATGCCCCTTGCTCTTTGGTCAGCTGCTCTCTGGCTTGTGGCCATCGTATGCAGGCGGAACAGACCGCCACTGTTGATCAGGTAGACATCCTGAGTCAACCCTCCCAGTCCCAGCGAGTGACACCACACCAGGCAGGCAGCGCCGTGCCCCAGGCAACAGACTGCACCCACACACACGGGCAGGCGGCGCAGGGCGCAGCCGGCCTGGCGGGCCCGCGCAACCGGTCAGCAGCCGGCCAGCAGCAGGCCGTGACTCCGGAACTTGTTCCCGTGCAATCGTGTGCGGAGGTGCTGCATCAGGCGGCCATGGGGCAGCCGCCGGAGCTGGGCACTGCCAAGCCGCTGGCGGCCCTGTTCAGGCCGAAGACAGCACGCAAGGTAGAGCCCGGGGGCAGCCGTGTGCCGGGGATGTGACGTGGTGCAACGGTTTGTGTTTGCACTGATCAGATGGCAGGCCGAGTTCCATTGAGCACGACGACGGTATGTAAACGTGATCTACTAATAGTGATCATTAGTAAATGGCATATGAATCAATGGATTGCTACATTTCGCTAGAAAGGGTCACACAGACATTGCTAGACAGCCCTGTTGTTCATGTGTACTCATCAACTGCCTGCATCCGCTTCACTACATGCAAAACCCACGACCAATGCGACTGTTGAAGCCCCTTTGTGTATAAGGTACAGTGTACTGTTGTTTGCTTCTGCAGTTGCTGCTCATCGTGCGCCATGGCGAGAGCGAGTACAACCGCGCATGCAGCGAGAGCCGTTCGTACGCCGACCCGCTCATCTTCGACCCCAAGCTCACCCAGAGAGGAGTCAACCAGGTAAGGAAGGGCCATCATAGCTCTATGCTCACAGTCTATGCTTGTGAAACTGTACATCTGTTGTTGCCAGCCATGCTGTCTTGACCAATAGATGCTGGCAGCGTCTTGCATCATGAGTTGCATGCTGTGTTCCAAGCCATGTCGTCCACTTGCCTAAATGGCCTTTGTCACTTGTTACATAGTGGATATCAAGCATCGTGATGCATCTGCCTCATGCAATCATCGTACTGTGCCACATGGTACAGGCACTTGCTACTCATGCAGGCTTGTGTGGTGTGGTACAACCATGTCATCCACTTGCATTGGCTGCTCATGACATTCACTGGACATTTGATGCTGAGTCACATCATGCATTTGACTCATTTGGTTGGCTCCGTGTGTCATGTTGCAGTGCTCTGAGCTGCGCCGCAAGCTGGCCGCTCTGCTGCCCGAGCGAGTGGCCGAGTACGGCGAGCCGCTGTGGGTGCTCTCGCCGCTCACCCGAGCCCTGCAGACCTTCATGCTGTCCTGCCCATACCCTGAGCGCCTGCCCATGGCCCCGGCACCCGCACCCCTCACATCGCTCACAAATGTCAGCTTCCCTCTCCATGCTGCACCAGGTGCGCTGGCTGGGTCTGTGTGGCTGCTGGCTATGTTTGCGTGTCGGATCATTGCTGTAGTATGACATCAGCAACCGCCCTGGCACAAGAACCCGGCATGGCAATCACAGGTCAGTGCTCAAGCTGCAATCCTGGACTAGATGTCAGTTGCTGGCCATTTGACATGCATGTAAACGACATTCGATATCGAGTCCATGTTCAAGCTGGGTGTAATTTTGCATCAGGTGTCAGCTGCCGGCCAGTTCACACGAGTAATTGTCATTCCATGACGTATACACCCTGCGCATTGCCTCTCAGGTGCAAGCATGGCGGGCCAGGCTCAGCGCAAAGCTAGCGCCACTGCCGTGCTCCCCAGTTGCTCCCACCAGCCAGCCGCTCAGCGCGCCACTGCTCCGGGGGCCGGGGCATCAACATCAACAGCCATGGCACAGTCCGCTCTCAATGTGAGTGCTGTGAGTGCATGCATCAGCTGCATGGCATGAACATGCCTGTTGTCTAGCTGCTGCTAGGCAGCACTGTATTGCGTCTCATGCTCAGCGGCAAGTTAACACAATGCTTTACATGTGTTATCTCGTGTGTCGACATGCAGATCACAGTGCTGCCTTCCATATCGGAGTTCATGGTGACACCAGGGGACGTGGGCCGCCCGCCCGCCCACCTGGCACAAGACTTCCCACAGGTCAGGGGCTGGAGCCAAGGCAGGGCCAAACATGGGCAGTGATCAATAAGGTGCAAGTGTTTTCATGTCCGTCGCAAGGCTGCACTGGCGACCACTCGATTGCCCAACTTGCAGTGGCCCATGTTCCTCTGTTGCTGGCTGTGCCCAGGGGATGCTGCATGCTCGAAGACTTGATGCAATAGACGGAGCGCAAGCCACAGTGCCACCCATGGCAGGTGGTGACAGACATTCTAAGCATCCATGGGTATCCTGCTTGTGCATGACTGCAGTTGGCAGGGGCGCTGAGCGGTCTTCCCGAGGTTTGGTGGCATCACACCCACAACAAGAAGAGCTGTGCCCTCAGCAAGCACTTTGAGGGCAGTGAGCCTCCTGCACGGCGCAAGGTGAGATCAAGCGCTGGACCGCTGTGCATGGGGGTGCAACCTGGCAATCCACATGGAGTGCAAGCTCATGTTTGCAGCACGTGATAGGGCCATGGCGTCGCTGCAAGTTTGCTGCTGTCCTTGCGTTCGTGCTGAATTAAGGCATTCAGCACAAACTGTGGTTGCGTTCGATTCAGCACTAAAAAGGTTTAGGTTGAAATTTGAATGTTCAAATGTGTTGTTGTCCTTTGCCTTGCAGCAACGCGTCCAGGAGTTTGGCCGCTGGTTGGAAACACGCCGGGAGCGGCTGTTTGTTCTGGTGGGCCACTCGTGTTTCTGGCACAGCTTCATGGGCAACCATTACGACAAACGGCTCCTTAACTGCGAGGTGTTTTGTATGCCCTACTAAAGGTGAAATCAGCAAGCGATAACATCCACGGTGGGCTTGCTACACGTGCAGTGCCGCAGCAGCCGTGCCTGTATACCGTGAGTAGCTAAATTTCATACCGCACTCGTACAAGGCATGGCATGGGGCTATGGCAACGGCAGCTTACACTGCGAGTCCTTTTCTTGGTACACCTCTCCATGCGCGGCAGCGAAGGCAACGAGGCCGTAATGTCGGATGCCGGCCGTGGTGGGACGCCGTCGAAACATCTTCCGGGCAAGAGACGCTCGCGTCTGTCCTATTCACAGTAAGCCGAAACCAATTCTAGCGTGCCTGGTGCTGAACACAAGCCGCAGCACCATGACACCATGGTGTCTACGGTTCAGCTGTGATTGTACACCAAGTGTTCTAGACGTAACCCAAGGCTTGCAAGGCAAAGCATGATGATGTATTGACACTCGAGCCCTGGTCCATCAGCACTGGGTTCTCTATAGGCATGTTAAGTCCCACTGCCTGTCATTCTTTACTCGGATCGGGCAGGGCAATGCCAGGACACTGTCCGGACAACCACAGCATGGCCATTTGTTGAGCAGTTGCGGCTGTGGCACAGGGGCTTCGGTTCGGTTGCATGTGTGTCACGACAGGGCGTATCCCAGCGTTGAATAGGTGGCAATTGAATTGGTCTACTATCAGCTAACACACTGTACAAACTGCCTGCTAGAAGCCATGCCAGTTCAATTGCAAACCTATTCATACCTCCCAGACGCAGAGACAACTGCACGTTTCTCCACGTTTTATTGTTTCCTTGTTGCATCTCTGCTGGTTGGATTTGGTGGCTATTCATGCAGTTGTCCAGACCTGCTGCCCTGCCCGTCTGACCTGCCTATTGATTCAGTGATGCAGACTGGCTGGGATTTGCCAGCACGTGCCTCTGCCTGGCCTGTCCCTTTGCAAGGTGGCCTGTGAGTTCAGTGAATAGTGCCATGACACTCACTCCTACCACAGTGTGGTGCATGCTTTTTTCAGTTGCAAAGTGTCTGCTACTGGGTAGCGCGTGCATCACTGAAGGGCTCGCATCCCGCAGCATTGGGGTGTACCCTCACATGCCTAATTTTGGCCGCACCTGAACTGTCACATCGGCTTGTTGCCCGGGGTAGGTCACATGGTCTGCCAACACAGTGCCTGAGGATGCCAGGCCAGCTCATGGGAAAAAAGGTGCGATTGAGTTTTGGTGTCTGAAACGAACTCATTCGTAGTTTTCCGACACGAACTCATCTTACACGTATTGCAAGCAAGTGGAGACTGTCATTCAGTAGTCATGTTCTTCGTCGGTATTCATGGCAACTCAGATGCCTGCTCATTCATGCTAATGTATCGGACACCAGTGTTTCAGTAATGTATGTAGTCCGCCATGAATCTCTTGCTGTTTCAGGGGTGTCCAGTTGCTGTCGCTACTGCTTACAAGATGGTTCAGTGCAGGCACCAACTGGTGCCTCAGGAGGCCAGCGTTCAATGCTCAAAACGTCCTCCAGTCACAAACAGGATGGGCTTACAAAAGACCTCACATAAGGCAGTGACAAGGTGCCCTGCAGTGTGTGCCAGGAGCCGGTGCGGCGGCTGAGGCAGCAGCTTGTGTAACACACGATTAGGCAAACTTTTGCACTGCAGGCCTCGGTTCAATGAGGCAGAGTTCACCTTGTTTGAAAATCCAGACAGTAAAGGCAGCGTGACTAATAATCACAGCGGCTGTTGCTGTGCACTGTAGCTCACCAACACCATGAATTGCGCTGCGCACGTTCACCTACTGCAAAGCTGCAATGTTTGTTGTAATGCAACAAAACGGTGTGCACGCAGTCATCATTAGGATGAATGGCAACAGGCCCCTATCAAGCTAAGCTATACATGCAGAACAGGTGAACTCTACCATGCATCAGTATAAATGCCATGCATCAGACATGAATCAAAACGTGCTTGTCGTGGATAATCCTGTCAACTGTCAGTGCCTGGAGCAATGGACTTGTGCACTTCATTTTTTCATGCACGATGTTGCATGACCCCCTTCTCAGTACTCGCGTTCTGACTCATCCGATGACAGGATAGACATGAGTGTGCGCTGGGCCAGCTCCTCCGCCTGCCTGGCAGTTATCCTACCTGCCTGGCTGGTTGGTGTGCCCACGTGGCCTCCTTCACACAGCGCCTGAGATTCGCTGGGAACACAACCAGCCGCTGTCACCCCTGTTGTCGGGTCTGCAGCGCGCCCTGATGCAGCAGCACCTTGCATCCTGGCAGACTCAACTTCGACGTCGCCATGGCTTGTGCCGCATGCGCCTGCCGGCTGTGCTGCTGCCAGCATGGCTCTCAGCCGGCTTGCCACACTGCCATCACAGGACGTTGCGCGGGAGCCTGAGACTCCACTGCACGTCGGTGCTGACCCGCCTACCATCTTGTGCGTGACCACCTTGCCATCTGCTTGTTCAGCAGGGTCGTTATATGCGCCAGTTTGGGTTGTCAAGGGCCTAGCAGAAGCGCCGGGTGGCTGTGCCAGCGATTGCTGTCGTTTTCCTTTGTTTGGCTGCCTGGCTATGGTCTGCCCACGCGCTGGGGTAGGGCAATCCGCAGCAGCAGCCTTCGTACCCTTGCCACGCTGCTTCTTTGCCGGTGGCGCTGGGGTGACAACTGGTGCCTGCTCAACCACCCCACCAACTGCAGCATCACTACACCGTTCTGAGCTCGCTTGCTGCTGCTGCTGCTGGCCCGCTGACTTCCCTGCAAGTGCAAAGGCAGAGAACACCGGCGACTCTGCAGGCGCCCCGCGTTTGCTAGCCGTTGCTTTCTTTGCCGCCGGTATGTCAGCGGTCACAGCTGCTTGTGTGAGTGACAACAAGTCAGTCTGCCGGCCGCGCCCACCACCCGCTTTGGGCGGTTTCTTTGCCACCTTGGCGCGCTTCCCAACCCCATCCGGTGGACCAGTGGGGCCGCTGTCAGGCGGTTGGCGCTGCGAGGGCGAGAGGAACGCTCGAATGTCCTTGGTGCCTAGCGCCTCGCGGGCCCGCTCCTCCTTACGCGCCCTCGCCTGGGCCCGAGTGACGTCCGCATGGCACGCCACGCACAGCGTACGCATGTTGTCCAGCTCACACAGACCACCACCCTGCAAGCACAAACAGACATTCCAATCCTGTACCAATGCACTACAGCATACTGCATGCCTGCTGGCATTGTCCGCTTGCCTTGCAACACTTGTCTGCCTGCATTGTGGTTCCTGAGGATCATGCCTGACCGTTGCTAGGAACGGTGAGCGTTGCCAGTGAATTCTATGCGAACAATTAACTCACTGAATCTGCAGGTAAGATTGCTGCCTGGCAAAAAAGCACCCAGACCGTTGAACGTGCAAGTGTTGCAGCTTGGCAACAGTGGAGCACAGCCCATCTGTGTCGCCT
Organism: Chloromonas sp. AAM2; assembly: GCA_004335635.1. NCBI lineage: Eukaryota > Viridiplantae > Chlorophyta > Chlorophyceae > Chlamydomonadales > Chlamydomonadaceae > Chloromonas > Chloromonas sp. AAM2. The sequence continues at coordinate 6,712 of QAXH01004256.1, read as the reverse complement.
TTCTGTCCGCACCTTGTACACGGGTATGATGTGGTCCGCCTGCCACGCATAGCCCTCCATGGCCTGGGTCACCAGCCGGTCCGACAGCTGCTTGTACGTGCGCTCCAACAGCCTGGGCAGCGCGCAATGTCAGGTGGACAGACATCGTCAAATAGAGAGAAACATAGGCGTCGTGTAGCGACACCAGCTTGGTATGCTGGAGAGATTCATAGTATCGTTATGCCTTGCTATGCTGCCACCACTTTACGCTTGTGGTATGTGAAGCGATCGAACAGAAATGGCTGGGATACCTGAACGCAACTTGCCTGCCAGAACTGTATTAGCTATGCTTCAGTTGGGTCATGCTGGTAGCTGCTTGTTCGAGTGCAGGAAAAGGCATGGTATCTGTTTTCTCCCTGACACATTCCAGGCCTTGTGTGTGCTCACTTTGGCCAGCGTGCCTGCAGCACAGAGCGCCTGCGTTCCTCCCACTCGCGTGTGCCCTGCCGGATGGCCTGCAGCGCCAGCACTATGGCGCGGCAGTCCAGCCCACATGCGGTGCAAACACCGCGCTCGAGCTTGGCCAGGGAACGGCGGATGGCGCCATTGCTTGCCTGCGGGAGGCATGCGAGAAGGACTAGTGACACTGATCTGAGAATGGATAGGGGATACCGCTCCATGCAAGCTTCCCCTAATTTAACAACAAAGGCAGCGCTTAGCAGAATCAGCACATACATTGCCAGCGGTGCGGCAACAAACTTGCAGGCCCAGTCTTTCAGTGCCACAAGAGGGTGGTTGTATTGACATGCAATTGCCCTGCCAGAGAGCACGCAAAGGTTGATCGGCTTGGCATAGAGTGCCAGAGAGCAGGTCCCCGCCTTCATCAGCTGTCTTGTCTTGCCCTGCCACTTGCCTTAAGCCAGTGCTTGTCCTCGCACTGCGCTGAGCAGAAGAGTCCAGACACGGATCGCAGCACTGCCTCGGGCAGCGGCGCGTCCGGCATGACCTTGGCGCACGTTAGACACAGGCGCTGGGACGTGCCCGTCAAGAAGGCCTGCTTGTACTCGTGCACTGCCACAGCCTGGTTCTCAAGGGACGCAGTGCCTGCAGCGAAAGAAAAATATATGTTGTAACGTTACTGACGTTCACGAACGTAGCAGCCTGAGGCGCTGCCAACTAGAACATGTTACAGATTAGAAAGCGCTCGCAAGATACCAACCGCCGACTCCTTTCACCTGCCCGGCGAGCGCACCACCTATCCCTCACGTCGCCATCCGCCACTTACGATCCATTCGGTTGCGTCCCATGCCCTGCGCGTTGACTAGGAGGGCATTCTTGGACTGTCCCCTGTTGGACCGGACTGGGACTGTGCGCCACTCGGCGCCCGGCGGCAGCGGCGGCAAGGTGTCACGAAGGTATCGCGCCGTGCTGCTGCCAAATGCTCCTGACGCCAGGGCCTCGGCGTTGGCCACATCGACAGCGTCCTGCAGGATCAAGCATCAGTAACACACGCGTATTGACACGGCTGTGCTCAAGTCATTCTCGCGATTGCATAATAGTAGGGCCCAAAGAGCGTTTCGGGCCCGCAGCACTACTTGCAAAAGAACGATGTCATGCTCCGTTCTGGGAATGTGCAGCTGCTGTTCAGATCTAAGCAGCTTGACAAACAAAAGTTCGCACAGTAACAGTCACGGCACAAACGCCTTGTGGCATTTTCGTCCTTACCTGGAGTGTTGCCGTGAGCACCTTGCCAAGCAACCTGCTGCGCGTGACTGCGCGCATCTCACGCCACTCTCGCGCAAATGCCGCAGCCTCAGAAATCGCCTCGCGCACTTGACCAACAGACAAGACGTTCCATGACAGGCAGCCGTCCCCAGAGCCATCCTCACCTGGCAAATAAATGAGAAAGTCACCATTGAACAGTGCCAAAACAAATCAAACCCGTGCGCTGAAAATATGTCGAGGACCCGTGAACGCGTAATGTGGCAAACAGCAGTGCATGCTGCATGGCGTGCGTTCTTCTCTGCAAAAGGCTCAAATGCGAACTCTCCGCTGCCCAACGTGCCAAATGCCGCAATGAGCCAGGTTCAACAGCAGGGTGAAGCAATGGTATGGCGTGCCGGAGCGTTGCACCCCACACAGGGCCTAACGTCCCCCCAGAGATATGACCTCGGGTGCACAAGGGAGCACTGCTCTCTTGCCCCTTGAATTTAAACTGGGTGACCTACCTAATAAAAGGGAGAACTAATGCAACTTTATCCTCCACCACAGTTGCAGACAGGCCTGTGGTAACTCACCCAATGGCAAGGCCGTATCAGCTTGCTGCAGGGGCTGAAGACCAGCGTTACCCGCGGCCTGCAGCGCTCTGACTGCCTCCACCGGTTCCTTCCCACAATGTGGTGAAGTGCTCTGCAACAGGCGAGGAGATTGCCTGGGAGCCACACCCGCGGAGTCCATCGAGCCGGCAATGGTGCGTGGCACGGCGGCAGGAGCAGGTGGGGCAGGAGCGGCCGCTGCGGCAAGTGCCATTGGGGCTTGGTAAGGGCCAGGGTCAGTGATGACAGCGGGTGGTGCGGACGGTTGCCACCACGGCACGGGTGCAATAGCGACGAGGCCTGAGGGGCCCAGGAAGCCTTCGGTTGCAGAAGCCAGCACTGCAGCGGCCTTCTGTGCGCTGGCGAGGGCGATGGCAGGCGGGCAACTGGCGCTAGCCGCAGCACTGGAGGCGGGTGCAGCACTGCATGACGTGTTTGCTGCCACCACATCGCTTGATGCAGGAACAGCACCGCTCCCTAACTCCACCGCTACGGCGTGCCCTAGCGGTGCCCCTTTTGTCTCGGCCTTGATGGTCTGCGAGCCATCCTGCACCAATGCTTTTGTTGTTGTAGTTGCATTGCGTCCTTCGCCTTCAGCACCTGATGGGTGCACACCCTGCCCCTCGGCCGTACGTTCAGAATGCCCTGCCGTCACCACGCCAGGTTGAGAAGCAGCATCCCCGACAGCTTCTGTGCGTGTACCTGACAACGGTGCACCATGACCAGCAGGCGGGAGCGACCCAACTGGCCCACAATGCTCTGCTGTGCTCGTTGTCGTTGCTGCTCCCGATAGATGCTGAATGACAGCCGGCAGCGCTGCGCCTGCACCTGCGTCCGTTCGCACTGCCTCAGGTTTTGAGCCTTGGATGGACTGTGGTGGCAACACAGATGATGCTTCCGGGCCAGCCAGCAAAGCGACAGGTCCATGCTCTGCCAAATCACTGCCAGCAGCAAGGGCCTCTGGTGCCGTTGTTTGTGCAGACGCCCCCCGCTGCAGCTGCCGCACCAGGGGCAGGAGGCGGCCTGTGACGCTGGCTGCGGCAGGCTCCAGCGATTGCATGACAGCCTCATACTTTGTACACACCTGAAGTGCATGTGAACGGTGTGATGTATGCTTGTGCCATCTCTTGCCTGCTGAAGACCATGTACGTCCGCATGATGCCATAGGTTCTGCCATTGTATGCCTGCTCAATGCTTTGCAGGGATGGGTTATGCACTTGGCGTGTAAGTATCCGTCCTCAAAACCTGCCCTAGGGGCCGTGACACTGCAATGGCAATGCTCATGCCTGACGGTACAAAACACGCCTGGTCTCAACAGTAGCCTCAAACCCTACTCCATTGGTCAACAGCAATCATCAGACTCTCACTGATCTGAAGCAGATGCCTTGCACGCTTTGGGCAGTGACGCTGATGTAGAAAGCCAACAACAGCAGGACCGGTGTGTGGGAGCCGCACCTGCTCTGTGACCGCCTGCAGTCCGGAGGCCGTAGCAATGGCTTCCACGGGCAGGTTGAGGCCCATGGGCAGGCTGCCGTCCGCTGCCAAGTGCAGGTGCAGCCGCCCCGTGTTGCCGCTCACCTCGAACCACACCGGCTGAGAAGCAGCAGCTGCACCAGGGCATGGCTCAGGTGGCAGGTGAGGGCCTGCCTGGTCACGAACAGGACCAGGCAGGGCGGCATTGTCCTTGTGAGCAGCTGGCGCTGTTGTACTAGGCCTAGTGTCTGGGGCGGCAGTGGCGTGCAGCTGCATTTTGCCGTGTAAAGCTAGGTGGTGGCCCCAGGCAGCAGACGTGGTCTTGGGTGGGGAGGCCTTGGCCACCTTACGTTTCTTGCTGGCGTGCTGTGCGGTGCTGGTCAGGGTGGGTGCATGGCCAGCTGCTTCCTGGACGTGCCCCAGCAACTGGGCTAGGCGTGCTGTGCGTTTGCGTGTGGCTGCTGCAAGTCCTGTCTCCTGGGGGAGAGTTCCAACTTTTGGGGTGGGGGCTTTGGGCGCTAGTCCTGCCGTATTCACAGGGCTGCAGAGGTCAATGATTTCCATCGCCTCAGGTTGCTTGGTGGGAGTGTCTGGCAGCACCCACGGTAAGCCCACTAATGCCCCTTCATCATCTGACAGCACAACAGCAGCACTAGAATCCAGCCGATCTACCCGACTACTGTCAAGTCCATTGCCTGCTAGCGTAATGCATGCGTCTGGCTTGGCAACTGACGGAGCAGGACTGGTCTGGGTGGCTAGACCCGCCACGGCTGCGGCATCACCGGCCACTGCTGCATCTCCGCCACTCTCAGTCTGCCCCCACATATCTGCATCCATGACCATCTGGGCTTCAGTTACCATTGGTGTGCTGCTCATGACAGCTGCAGATCCTTCAGCCTGCTTGGATTGTAAGCTATCAGCACGCGAAAGAAGTGCAGTGCATTCACCATCCGCCTCACTGGCTGCATGGGCAACTGCCCGGTTCAGCTGGTGCAAGCTGCTGTCAGACGGGGCCGGCTGGGCCCGTGACTTTGGCTGTGCTTGTGCCTGCCGTGTTGCGGCTAGTTCAAGAACCTTATCTACTTGCAGACCCCGCGGCGCAACCATGGCCGCATCCGCCCCGCCTGACACTCGCTGATCGCCTGCGGCCGCACCAACTTCCCCTGGCCCAGGCCCGTCCTGCACCTGTGTGATGGCCATCAAGCTGCTATCCAGCCGCTGCCACCTGCGCAACCAAACATGGGGAACACACAATTGCCCAGTCAACAACACCTTTAGACATCCCATATCCCGTTACATGTTCCTTTGCCGCTATACCACATGAGGCGGCTAGAGTACAGTCCGCTACAGCCTGTAACCCGCATGTGCTGCAACACGCCATGTCCTGGTTGCAAAACGACATGACGCCCGTTGTGACTGTCATCTTGTCAATTCGATCCGACCGGCACGTGCTTCCATGCCCTCGTGCCTCCACACCTTGAGTCGTCACACGTGCCCTTGGCCACCAGAAAGTAGACGTTGACTGCCTTGGTGGTGCCCTGCCTGTGGGCCCGGTCCTCCGCCTGACGCACAAGCGCTACCTGCACCGGAACGTCATGAATACTAAGTGTCGCTAGAGCCCAGTCGGTTGCAACTCGACACAGTTGGAAGGAACTTGGAAGAAAGGGGGATAAAAAACCCGCACAGGAGGCCACGGGAGTGGCATGAGGAATCAGAGGGTCTCCTGGTGGTGCAGTTGAGCAAGCGAGCAGGCAGAACAAGGCTTGAGAAAAACCCGCACACCTTTGCCTCCTTACTACCCTTGCATGTCATGCTTTGCGTTGCAGTGAATTGATCTTTGCTGAATGAGCATGGCTATGTGTCCAGTGAGCGTCAGCAGTGGGCATTCAGCACCGCTGAAGAGCAGCTGTCGGGCCATGCCGTGCCTCTGAGGTAACGCCCGACCGATGGGCTGGCATGGCACAACTGCAGCGGGCATGCTGGGGTGTGCCACTCATATTATTAAACCCCGCCTGTCTGGTCTACCCAGGTGGGTGGCATCGGTCATACAATACTGTAGAAAGTTGCCTCTTTTCTGTTTGCAGTAGTTGACATGGCTTGCCAGCACGTGTGTACCTGCTCACCTCGTAGGGAAGCTCCACGAACACCACCACTGATGCGGATGAGAAGTCCAGCCCCACTGCGGCTGCGGTGATGGACAGCAGCGCCACGCGCACACACCCGTCGGAGCGGAACCGGTTCACCGCATCGCGCCGCTGCACACACACACACACACACACACGCACACACCCGTCGGAGCGGAACCGGTTCACCACATCGCGCCGCTGCACACACACACACACACACACACACGCGCACACACC